>CADDXX010000224.1:906899-924462 GCA_902810485.1 Alauda arvensis
ATTCTCTTCTACCAGATACAAAACCTGCATGTGTCAGTAAGCCCTAGGGTATAATCTACCAAAATCAACAGAGGTTTTTGGGTTGGCTTCTCTGTGTCCTGACCCTCACGTAGCAGATTACAACAGCTTACCAGCTGCACAACAGCATCTGCACAGCTCGTTGGCTCACACCCCTTTGCTGAGTGCTGATCTGATTAGGTAAATTAGGCATTATGACTGACCTCCTAGAAAGTTTTGGGCTATGCTTTTCTTGTGCAGGATATTAGATAAAGAAATCATAACAGCCTGTGACTGCCTGGTCTCAAAAATAACGGTATTCTAAGCAAAACAAAAGCAGAACAAATCCAGCTCAGAGAAGTCAGGGCAGTTTCTGAGAGAGCAACTCTGCCAGCCATGAAGATCCTACTGCCATCAGTGAACTGAGCACCTATCCTGGGGGATCTATCTTTTGTTAATTCATTACATTCTAAGCAAAGCACACAACAGCTTCACTGTTATTTCTAACACTTAGCACATTGTACCATCATTTGCCAGCAGTCACTTTTTCTTGGTGCCAACAACTAACTTGCAGGCCTAGTGAGAACTTAATGGGACTGAGACTCACATCAAGTTTGGACTCACATCAAGTTTGCCAGAAATTTCAGGTTCTGATGCATTTTAAGGTTGCTGGTTCTTTGAGTTCTCACTTCCTTAATTGTTTACAGGTGAGACAGCAAATCTGATCTTTGCTCTTTTGCTAGCTGGAAGTGAGCATACATTCGTGAGGATCTGGCAAGAATTTTTCATCTGGGATTTCATTTCCTGTAGATGAAAAAGCTATCTTCGGGTCCTAATACTCTGATCTTTATTTGATTAAAAGGATTCATTCTGATTTCTTTCCCTGTGATATTGCATAACATCACGGTGCCCTGTCTCTTTTGTGAGATGTCTCCAGAGGTCACTGCTCCGAATCCCTCACCTCAAAAGYACCACCATAGGCACAGTGCTGATTTTGCTCAGTCCTGAAAAATGTGAAGATGTTTAAGTATGCAGGCAATGCAGCCAAGCTATATTCAAAGGTCTCTTCTGTCATCAGAACTRAGAATCTAAAACCTGGCGTTAATACTAATCAAAACTGGTTTATGAATGTAAGCTCCTGCTGGAAACAGAGGGACGTGCACATTCTCTTAGCTTGGATCAAACCTTTGATGACTGAAGTATTTTTCAGCTAGAGACACCAAACAGAAACAAAAAGGCGTGGAAGAAAACGTGGTTGTTACACTGCCTTTTCTCTCAGCAAGGAGGGTTTTATAGCTGCGCACTTGGAGAAGGAAAAAACCCAAACCCCACAACGTTTATGTACCTTGGTATGAGTGCAATAACTCAGYAATAACCCAGCACATAAAAAAGGAGCACACAAAAGGCTCCAGGTGAAACTCTCTGCTGTGCAGATTGCTTGTCTGCCTTGCTGGGTCACCCTCCAGCTCTCTGCAAGGCCTGGGAGAGGAATGGATCTCACTCAGGCTCTGCCCATTAAAAGCAGCACTGACAGCTGTCTTCAGACATTCGGCTCTCTGTGCTCAAAGCCAGACCTGAACRCAGCAACCAAAGGCAGCACAGACACAGCTGATGTGCTCAGTGAAAAGATGGAGAGGTGGATGGATGGGTGAAAAACGAAAGCATAAGAAACTAAATTTCACTGAAAATTTAATGTTTCTCCAGTAAAAAATGTCCTTAACCCAAATGTGGCATTAATGCAAAAGTTTCTGCTTTTCATGGAAMCTTCTGGATTTTTTTGTGCAAGAASTCAWGCTTATATTCTTATTTTGGTGYCTCTAACTGYACATTACACAGTGGTGCAGGCTCACTGCAAACACCTGACTTTCACAGAGGCTCTCCTCGGGGGCAGCAGACCCTGCCATCCATCCCCAGCTGCTACTACACATTTATTCTGTGCTGAGAGCAGGTGAACGGGCATAAGCTGCAATTCACTGGGCATTTCTCTATTACCTAGAGATACCTGGGATCTAATTCTGAGCTACATATTATCCTAGCGTGGCAATGCCAGTAGGGCTTGTGCTTCTGTATCTCTACAGACTGTGAAGGTGAAGCAATATTTAGTGTCTTAAAAACAAAATAATTACACAACTGAGAAGAAGAGCAAGGCAGAAGAACAGAAGTCTTTGTATTTAAAAACTAAAACAATCTGGAGATGGCTGAGAACCCATGTTTGTTAAGAACATCAGATATAAAACCAGTTTCTTTGTGACCAAGGCACTGGAATAATTTTTTTTTTTCATTAAAACAATACCAAAAGTCAAAGTGTAAGTGTAACTTTACACCTGGAAAGTACTTTTCCTCTCCCACCTTTTTCTCCTAAGCAAGAGACTCTCACATTTGTGGAAGCCTTGCTTAGCAGAGCTTTCTAGGAATCACAGATTGTTCTGCTTCCGACTGCACCATGAACATTTCTTTCCTGGCTTTTTTTTTTTTTTTTTTTTTTTCTTTATTTTGGCATCAAAGCAGGTGATCCTAACACTGAAGTGATTTTGCAGCACGAGTTTCAAATCTCCTAGCAAACAGAGCATTTTTGCCACTGTACCTCCTTTCAGACTGGCTGGAATTGATGTGGCCCATGCCCTCCCATCCTGAGCAGTCACTTGAGGAGGCTGAGGTGTGCACACCGTACATTCATGTGTATAAAGTGAGATTAACATGCCAAAATGTCAACTGAGCTTCCCTGCACGTGAAGGGCAGGCAAAAAAGGAGCTGTCAGTTGGCTCAACAGYTCTTCAGACACCACCTTAAGGAAAAACTAAGATTACAGAGAATTTAATAAATCCCAGGGCTGTCTCACTTCCCCAGAGAGAAGGAATCAAGCCCAAGCCCACCACTGAGCTCTTGTCTTGCATCACACAGTGGGGATCCTCCTCCACCTGCTATTTCTTGCTTCTAGAAGTTGTCTGCCTTATTTGGGATCTGATTCCTTTCCATGCTGTCTTACAGCCGAACTGTCTCACCTTGCAAACACACACAGGACTCTGTGCCAGTAAAAACATTCTCAGAACAGTGTTCTGACCAGCCCTCCTCTCTTCAGGAGTGCAGTATTGCTTTAATATTACACCTCCTCCAGCAGTACAACACTTTTCCCTCCCTCCCCCCACTGTGTATCTGAATCCCTGGCACCTTCCTGGTGTCCATCCCATCCCTCTGACTCTTTTAAACACTACAAACTCATACATCCATTGCTTTCTTGCTTTCAAAGAAGACCTATAAATGACATAAACCTTCGTGACACCTTCCTGAGCATAATTTTCTGCATCATACTTGAAAAGGGAAACAAAATCGGCATAAAAGGAAGAGGGAAGTTACTACATTAAGGTGTGACCACAACATTTACAGCTCTACCTGAATCCTGAAGCCTTTTTGCAATAACAGTCTCTACTAGCTCACATTTCTGCTTGAAGAACTTCAACTCTCAGGGTCTTCTTTTTCAGCCAGTAGGATTTTAACACAGTATGGATATTATCACAGTAAATAATAAAACAGTCATCTGGACCAGCAGAAAAGCCCAGATCTTTTCCAGGTGCTCCAACAGAGCACTTCTTCCTTAACTCTGGACTGGGGTTTACATGATAATGCAAGCTCTGATCCACAGACACCACCATTTTAATGGGAGTTTAACAGTCTGGTGCATTATTTGATTTCCAAATGCAGCCAGCGCCAGCCCATCATTAGAATCAAGGCAATAATGTGGCCCCAGGGAACACTTCTCCCTAGGCCCTGGTAATCACCATTGGCCCTTAAAYTCATCCCAAAGTGTTAGTTCATTCAACATTTTGCTCTTTTTTGTTACAGCTTAAAGAGAAGAACGGAGGGTAATTTCATACACAAATGTACAAGAGATTTGGTGCTCATCTGGTGTGAAGAAGGTAATTTAAAACCTCTTCTATTTAGAAAATCTAAATATAAGAAACTTTGGCCTTCATTTATTGAGACTGAATCAGGTCTGGAGACCAATAATAGTTCAGCTCACAAACCATAAAGAGATGCAAGCCCCACTAATTTCATGCTCCTTTAATCTGCTTTCATCAACTGTGTGGATTTTGTAAAAACACTCAAAAATTAGATGTTACCATTTAGTGAAAGCACTGACTGATTTCTAAAGGGTTAGCTTGCAGCCACTGAAAACATTAGTGACATGGCAAATCCTCCAGTGCTTTGAGCTTCCCTGCACTACATGAGTTCTGCTCCAGCAACATATATATAATTGTATGRAAGTTATTCCATGCTCTTAATGAAGAGAGAGAAAAAAAAGCTTGGCCTGGACGTTGATCTGATTCCGATGAGGTTATAAATAAACTGCTACTTGCAGTCCCCAAGACAAACAGTTTGGATGGGCTCAAACATCATATTCATTAGCATGGATTGTATTTACACAAATGGAAAAAATAGTGAGTAAGGCCATTGATTTCACTGCAATGAGCAATGCAAAGCAACTGAATGCTGTTAATCAGCAGTGCAAGCAATATTGCTTTTACCAGKTTTTTAATAGGTTTTTTCAACATGTGCTTTCTTCATTTCTGTGATCATTGTTATAAATAATTGCATTAAGAGTGCTGTTTCATCAAACTGTCTTACAACTGCAATAGCCTTTCGTGAAGATTTCTAGGACAACAGTGAGTGCAGAGAGACCTGAGTTCTGAGAAACAACCCCAAACAGCTCAGTGCAAATGGAAAGACATTGTGAACAGAGAGTCCTGGCACTGTGCTGTGCAGTTACAGAGAGCATTAATGGAGAACAGGCCTGGTGCCATCCAGCTCATCAACCATCATCAGCTTCTTGACCAGAAAAACCAACATCATCTCTATCCCTCTACTCCGAGTCAGCAAAATGCTTAAAAAGCTCTTGGGAGCAACAGCCACAATGCACATCAAAGCACAAATGCTGCCCATGCTATCCATCAGGAAGTACCTGTGACAAAATTAAAACCCCCCTATGTGTGACCCAATGCCTGACCTGCATTCCTTGCCTCCTTGGAGGAGTGATGGAGAAGACAACTTGCCACAGGCTGAAGTGGGTGATGGGCACTAATAAACTGCTACACACTGTCTGAGCATRAAAACCTCTCCAGGAAATCAACAGGAAAAGACACTTCTAGCATCAACTTCCAGTGAGATCTGAGCATCCAAGCCTCTGGAGCAAAGTTTAGATGGCARCAGCAGTGACCAGAACTCCTTCAGCCATGAGAAATACTGCAGATATAGCAACACCACAGGGGTAATGAGGCAGTGATGGACAGACCATAAGATCTGATGCTAGCGTGGGAAAGGCACCAAAATCTTTGAATTTCTGAGATGACATGTTTTCACCACCAAAGAAGTGCCACTCCCAATACTGGAATGCYGTGCTGAGCTCTAGGCAGCCATGCTGAACAAAGTCTAATTTCCCAACCTAATTTCTGTGGATAAGGGGAAATAGAAAAGGTACATAAGACTTTGGCCTGTTTGACCTAAGGCAGAGGCTGAGAATTGCAATGGCTATCACAGGATGCTGTTGGTTTGGAGAGAGAGGACATGTCAGGAAGTGGAAAGAACTGGGATCAGTGGGCCATTTGCTMTCTGCCACTTCTRTAGAGCAGATCTGAACTGTGAAYCTGGACAACTTCTTCCCTGACAGAAGATCTACATGCAGGAATTACCATGAGATCCAACYAYTCTGTTATAATTTGKATGTTGAACTTTTCACCTCTCTGGAAAAAGYGACAGCATTTTTGTAAGGTTTTAAGACCTGCAATACCATCTTCCAAAACAGGGGAAAAATAAAGGACAAGAGAGAAGGAAATGCACATGGAAATATCATTCCTTACTGAAATCAATGAATACTGATTTTGATAACATTACACTGTATTTATCATGCCCCCTTCCCTCCTCCCAAATGCAGCCAGTGAAATTCTGACATGAACTCAGCYGAAACCCTGCTCTGATTACCATATGATCTCTGCAAACCCAGGCTGTGTTAATGTTTTCAATGAAATGGAAGGTGTTTAATAATTTTAACTCTAAGGCTTCTGCGAAARTTTAGTGGTATGTTCATTTTGATTACATTGGTGTTCAGCTCAGACAGGCTCTGGTGATTTTATCACAGCCCTGGTAGGGCTGAAACTCACTGGAAAGAAAAATCACCCATTTCACTGCTCCTTCGAGAATCAATTGGTAAAGCCCTTTATCAACAGAAAGCAGGGGAGGTGAGCTAAAGCACTGCTTCTGTTTGTTCAAAGTACAAAACRTGCAAGTCACATCTAAGGAGAAATTATATGACAACTGGGTTAGAACTACACAAGGCCAACCTTTTCTGTACTGTCTAGAGATCCCTTGCTCATAACCTCAGGCTACTATGAGCACTGTGATGCTTGCAACAAAGTACTACCAGTACTTGATGAASTGAATGAATAAATGTTAAATCCCAAAGCATGATGTTCCTTGTGATCTCTGTTAAAAGCCTGCAACCCTTTAAAACAAGARCCTCAACTTGATAATCTCTGTGGCATCTAAATCACCATGAGAAACGAGTTCATTTTCCATACACCRTGTTCTGCCAAGTGAGGTTATTCCTCCCAACACTTATGTAACTGTTTGAGGGGAAAGGCAGGACTGGAGCTAACCCCGAGTGCCCAGCTCAGTCTGATGAGATGCCTTCCCCTAACTGGAGCAAGTTCCTCTTCACATTCTACCCTCCTTTGGCTCCTCATCTCCCTTGTACTCTCTTGTCAAAGTGCTGGCAGAGGCCCTGAGCAATAAGCAGCTCATCCACTGCTCGGGCAGTGCTGGAACAAGAGCCTTGTACTGGCAACCTGCTGTTTATTCCCCGAGATCCATTCATGTCAAAGTGCTTTAGCAAGGTTCACACTCAAAGCACAGGAACAGCACATCTGTGTTCAGGGTCTGATCTGCAATTAAAATATTTCTGTTGAGCTGGATATTTGGACTGAATCCTGGACCTGCCCTTACATCCTCTCCTCCATTTTAATCACAGGCTTTCTTCGAGCCTCTTTTGTGTTTCTGCTCTTTGTAGTTACCTTGGATGGCTGTAAACTGGGTGAGCAGGATAAAACACCTGAATAGCCAGCACTGTTGAGAGGAGTGAGAAAGCAAAGCAGCATGGCTGCAGAGCAAGGCTTCAGCAAACAAGGACRAGCATTCAAATTAATGAGAGAGGACCCAGGAACCACGAATCCAGCTCAAAAAATACCTTTCATCAAAAATAATCCATCTGAAGCACACCTTTCCCCCCTTTGGTTTCTAGACCGCATTGCCAGCTTGCTTTCCACCACTGAGTGACAAGAGAAACTCCTTAAAAAGCAATCAAAGAAATCTCAGCTCTTCAGTAAATCACACAYACAGGATCCTAAGCTTGTGTATTAATTCAAAAGTCCACAGAGCCCACGATGAAACCACAAAACTTGGCAGCAAGTGCCACCCCTTGCTATGCACAGTTGGGAAAGGGGCCATCTTCCCAAAGCATTTATTTACAGCTCTCTTGACAACATTTAGCTATACCTGGAGCCATTAAGCCAGTCCCAGCATTCCCAATGCTTTTGAGGACCTCCAGAGCAGGCCTCCAGAGACAGCCAGTCTGTGAGGCATGGAAGAGAAAAGCAGCAGTGTGGAGATGGAGCTTTGCATGGGCCCCAGGGACAAGATGTGTGGCAGCTCCCAGAGGGTTTGATTTCCCTGCTGCACACCCAGAAGGGAGCCTGYACTCAGACTAGACCAGTCAGACTGAAAAGCAAGTTCTGATCCTGGCATAAATCAAGAGGAGACAGCACAAGGCCTATGGGGAGCAAAGAAAAGATGGAATCAGGAAACCACAATTCATCATTTATCCTCCCAGTATCCTGCTAACAACGGAAACTTCCAAACTAATGACTATTTGAATGCAGCCTTACATGCAATGGATCATCCCTGAATGGAGCATTGAAACATCAAATAGAGAGTTCYAAGATTAACAGGATGTTTACAAATAATTATTAGGAGGTGATTGCCTAATTTTGGTCTATGGTTTGGTGTATTTACATTCTTATATTCAAACATATCTGTACTTTGTAATATTTACATATCTCTAGTTTGAGGTTTCACACAGTAGTGCTATAAAAATGCTGATTTACTACTTATGCAGACATGGTACACATTTTACTGTGCTGCAAATGCAATTTGCCAAGCTGTTTCATTCCTCCCTTTGTAGTTGTATGATTAAATATTTTGATTTTCCTCTATTTATTTTGCTTAATAAACTTTCATGCATTTTGTTCAACAAATACTACAAAGTTTGGCTCATGCTAAAAAAAAAAATAAAATATATCATTTCAAGAAGGAAAAAATTAAAGGTTTTCCCTATCAGTCTTTAGGTTTACTGCTAGAACGAAATATTACCCCATACACTATGAGAATTACTGTGCTGAGCATTCAGTTTTGACCAAGGAAGAGTATTAATAAATATCATCGCTCTCTTCTTCACTGTAGGGAATACTTAGAAACCAAGCTCCAGGTACAAAGAATCACACTTGTGAAAGCACCAGTCTGGGGTGGTTATGGATGTTTTCTTACACACACCCAGTGATTTCTGTTTCCTTTGTTCTTGTATAAATCTTCCTCCATTAGCTGGTTTGATCAGATTTATGAGAGATGAACTGGCTCTCTCAAAGCTCCTTCTRCGATCTCAGTAGAACCATTATGCTTATTTCTATCTCAATTGCTTATTTGTAAAATAAAAATAACTGAACTCTTCTCTGAGAAGAAGCTTCATCACAAGAAGACACATACTGACTGCAAACACTCTAATATTCTTCTTTAAGCTATAATAATGCTGACATTTTACCAGTGTTTTGTTCTTCCCCTCTCAGAATTGTTAGAGCTAAACCCCAATGCCTCATACCACATACTGAAGTGCCAAGGGAGAGTATGATATAAATATACAGATATGAAACAGCATCTAGAAATGATGAGTTTGATCTTTCAGAAGACAAGTCACTAATCTCTGGCTCTAATAAGATATGGGATGATAAAGGTCATGCTGAGTAAAGGACTAAGCTGACGGATCAGTCCAAAAGTTTCAAAACTGATATTGCTACTCTTGTCCCATTGGGGGAAAAAAGCARTCCTTTGTGTGACCTGCAGCAGAGTGTTMCAGACACATTGGAGAGACCCTTTCACTGTGCTTAATGCAAGGSCAATTTTTARCTCACCCAAGGATGTGCAGGCTGAAGCGTGGCACAGTGGTATTTTAAATGCCACAAAATTACTCTATTTATTCCTTCAAAAGACACTTTCAGTCTGAAACTGGTAAAAGCTCTTTCACCTCTGCACATCTTTATGMGGATGATTAATGTGATTCAGTAGAAGTTGCCAGGTGACTGTGAAAGGACCTTTGGTCAACAGTAACTTGAATTAGCTGCTGACATGAAAAAGGAATTACAGAGTAACACAGCTTTATTCAATTTGGGGCTTGCTAGTTTAGGACTTGATGTAAATCTGATCCACAGTTGCCAGCAARTAAGAGCCTCAGCAGAGGACTACCAAAACCCCTGATTTACACCTTTCATGCCCAACAGTATGAGCATTTCATGGTCAGTCCCAGAGGGGTGGTAACTGGTGCTTGGCACTCTGCAGAGCTCTGCAAAGAGTGCAGCTCCATTTCACTGGCTGACTTTTCYTCTATTTCTTTTGCTCACATCAACTGGGTGCTGTCTGGTAAAACCCAGCCCCTGGTGCTTGTCTCTACAATAAGAGCAGTAAAGATCTGTGGCCTCTCACAGCCTCAGAAGCTGTTACAAAAACGCGGGACTTCACCTGCTGCTCTTCTACTTAGCCACCAGTGAACTGGCTCATCCACTGCTTTCAAGTCTTTGAGAAAAGCTAATGTCCTAACACTAGATAAGCAGGGAGCCTGAGAAAACAGACCTCTTCCATGGAAAAGTTTATTCCTCTACATCCCCAGATGAACAAAAGCYGTAAGGTGTAAAAAAAGTGGAAAGTTCTCTCCTTTCAGAAGCCACTTGGAGCTTATTCTGGGTTGAATTTGCTCTCAGGTGAAGATGAGGTTGTACTACACTGATCAGGTTCAGCAGACTGCCCAGACAAGCAGCAACAGAAGGCAGAGAGAGGAGGAAGAGGAGAAGAGAAAACGAGGGTACATTTTTGGGCAAGCTGTGAAATGAGGCAACTTCACTCTTGTGTTTTCTCTGCCACCCAAGTGAGCTCATTAATGCCTGCAGAATTTGATGGAGATTGATTAATTGCATAAGGCCCATAATGGACAAGGTTATTGTCATTAATTCCTAAATAAATACAGTATCATACAAATTGCATCTAAGAGGAACAAAAAAAGCTTTTGTCCCTCTCAGCAGTGAGGAAAATACTCATAAACAGTGTTAATTATAGAAACAAAGGGATGGAGTCAGGCACAAAGCTTTCAGGTCATTGACTCCATTCATAGAAGGGGGAAAGAAAAGAGGGTAAGGTACAGTCTAACCTAATTATAGCTTCATAAAAATTATTTTCAAGCCATTAACTGAGATTTGCCCTACTTAGATTGCAAGCTTCTAGGGGCAAAGACTYGCTCTCCTCCCTGCAAAATGCAGGCTGTGTCCCTGACCAGAGCTCCTGTGCCCCAGTATGTTAATCCTCCAAGCCATGAAGGTGAGCCAGCCCTGGCTGGACACGTGCCAGGAGCTGTGCCGGCTGCTGAAGGACTTCTGGAGCTCTCACCTGAAATTAGGAGCTGGCAAAATGTGGTTTGAGATTTGTGAGCAAGGCTGTAAAGAAGAAAGGCTGCTCAATCTAACACTCAAGTCTTCCCATGAACGCCCAGCTTCTCTGGTGCCTGAATAGGCAACAATCCTCTCCATGCAAAGATCAGCACGAGCCAGAAGCCAGGCCAGCTTTTCCTGAGAACTCAGGGATATACCTACAGTCCTCCCCAAAACCTGTCATGCAGAATCTGGGTCAGTGTAAAAAAGAATTGGARGAGTTAGGAAGTTGAGTGGGAGAGGACCTCTTGAGAACTGATCCCTAGTACCTTTCAGGCTGAAAGCACTGTTCACTGAGAGTGAGCACATTCTTTTTGATTTTCTATTTCTTCCAGGTCAGTGCTGGCATAACCTGCTATCTGCATGGAACCATTATTGTCATGGTTCTGCTGTGATATGTATATGATACCTGCTGGTTKTGTTCAGGCCTTGGGTGCTGGAACCAAGAAAACACAAGAAGTGATTCCGTGGAGTGGGTGGGGGAATGTTTGAGGAGATGTCTTGCCCAACTCTATGACTGCAGAGAAAAAAAACCCCTTGAAAATATAAGTGCACTATTAAAGATCCCMAAACTGAAATGCAATAACAGAACTGAAGCATTGTTATGAAACAAGCTGATTTAGAGTCATTCCTGATTTTAAAACGTGCCGTGAGGGTGGCACAGTGTAGAAATTCTGTGCTCTTGAATGGTCCACGCCTCCCAGCACCCCAGTGACTGCTTTTCAACTGCAGGTGAAGAAGTTCCACAGTGTAATTTATAAGTCACCTCCAATCTGTGGAAAGCTCTGATGTATTACAGGTGAAAGCGCTTCGCTTCTTACACGGCAATCRGCAGATGTCAGGAGTACAAGTGCTTGGTTCTGCTGGCATTCAGCCTCATGCATAGGTTTGAAAAACACGTGCAGAAGAGCTGGCCAGAAGCATTATTTTTTAATTAAGAGGAGGAAAAAAAATCTTTACAAAGCACCTTAAACTGACAAGGTGAGGTGTGTGGAAYGACCTAAGACAGACAGGCACTGATTGAAAGCCATTGAGGTAATTCCCGAAGTAATTAGATCTTTGGACAACAAAGTGATGAAACAGGACAAATGACCTTTTCTCATTCGCACACCACCAGCTTATTTTTCTGATTTGTTCCACTCTCCAGGAACAGTATTTCTTTTAAATACGATCAGAAAAAAAAAACCATGGCTACGGCACTGAGCTAGGATGCAGAGTATCTGGATTCAGCGCCTGGCTCTGCTGCAGATTTCCAATATGACCTTGGGCACATCCATTAATCTCTTGCATCTCAGTTCTTTAGCAGTAAAATGGAAGGAGAGCTACTACTTTTCCCTTGCCCGCTTGCTTGTCTTCTCTGCRGCGCCCGTAAGCGTTTTCAGAGCAGTTTCCTGGCATAACCACCTCTATAAATTTAGCAGAGGCGATGAAAGTCAAATGCTGTGCTARAAGTCAGGCAGAGGGAGGCCAAGGCAGGATTTGGAAGCGCTCCCTGGTCCCTGTACTACCTGTGCCTGTGTCCTGGCTGTATCTGGGACGTTCCCAGCGCTGCGGGCGCGGGCAGGAGACGAGCCCCTGCTGCCCACTGACCTGCCCACCACAGGAAACCCAGCAGCCAGGCATTTGTGAGGCGGCTCCCATGACCTCAAAACCCCACTTGAAATRCAGAACTTACTTTTAGAGCGCAGGAGGAAGACAGATTTAAGCCTAAGCCGCATGGAAACTTTTATGTAAGACACTGCATCTGAGAATTACATGTTGGCCTTACACAGTTTTTGWGAAAATCTACCCTTTTTGGCATCTAATCACCTCTTTGCTGCTTGTGAGAGAGAGCAAATACACAAATATGCACCCAGGCAATGCCACCCAAGTCTGTGTATCATATGCAGATACCTATGTGTGTATGAATACACATCATTACCCACCCACACATGATCCCATTTCATCCCAGAGAGCAATGTCAGAGTTGGTTTGCCATCGCAGTAAACATCCAGCTTGACACATTTTTCACAAGACCTCAGTGAATTCTGCATAATTACRCTTTTGAGGATGTATTTTGCCAATGTGCCAGATAACGCCAGAAGCACAGCTTTGAGTTGACTGCATTCTTCCTCCCACCAGTGTCCTTGCTATGACAGTTTTGATACAAACAGTGTGTATTAGATCATTAGTACAGAGACAACCCTCTCCCCCTGCCACGCTTYTGAAGCTCAGGCTGATGAATGGGAACTTGCTACTTTTGTGTGGAGCYTGGCCAATATATCACAGAGCTGTGCCCAGGAAATGACACCTAGATTGCCTCTGACCATGCTGCTGGGGTGTTCCCTATCAGCAGAAACAAGCAAACAAAAACACACAACATGCCTACAATCAATCAAGATGTAATTTTCTATAAGCACACTGGAAAGTCTCTTATTGACTAATAAGGCAGCCAATTATCCAAGGCCCATTAAGAAGTATGAGCACTCAAACCTTCACCTGCTCATGTCAGTGCCCTCTTTGCATGTGTCTGCAGCCCCTCTTAAAAAGGTGAAAAACGTCTAACTTATGGAAATGTGCAAAGAATAATGGGTCTAAGATTTCTGTGAATGAACCAGGAATGAGGGCAGGCTTTTTATTTTTTTGTGTGTGTTAATTTTTTATTTTAAATAGAGACTACCTCAAAAGATGAAACTTGTAAAATCTCTCCCTGACCTGGAAGAGGTGACAGTAATTACAATCAGAAGTTGTCCARTGATCCACCAGCCTTATGCTCTGCATCACCCTTTTGCTAATCAAGTGCCTGTATTGATCCCCTCTCCTTGGATGCTTTCCCTGTTACCCCAGGGCCCATGCAGTGCAGGCTGCAGCTTGAGCTTTCACAACTCCGTTACAGCCAGGCATCGAATCTGATGTGSAACAGAGTGGGGCAGCCCTGCACCACAAATACAAAAATGTTTTAGCTCCTCTATAGTTAAATCTGCCCTCCAGAGATCACATGCCACTTTCTGTCACTGCTAGAGAAGCACAATAACTTTTTGATTTTCTCTTTCCGTCAGTCTCTGCATGACTCACACAACTTTTGGATCAGATTTTAAAAGAATACTAATTCCCTACAAGCCTCACGAGAATAAGTGGCTTCATTCAGATGAGATGCCCAGCCAGAGCTCCCACTGATGGAAAGGCTGTGCTAGAAATCATGCTGGATTAAGGACCTTTGGAGGAGAGAGCTGCTGTGAACCCAAACCACAGGAACTGCCTTTATATAGTCTTCTGACCATGAAAGCATTCAGAAATCTGAATTTTGGCTATTTTTGAAAAAAGTAAAAAAGGAAGGTCTCCTTACATCCATATTTATGGACTCTGTTACATTTCATTTTTGTTCAAGATCAAATTCTGGCATAAACCRGCTCCTCTCTGTTGACTTTGCAATTACACACAACGCCTGCACTGGGCTCTGCACTGACCCTGCTGATCCTCCTTGTCATTTCTCACTGATGTGCTCCTGTGCAATCTCCCCTCTGAATACCACAGTGATGATCAGTTACCTCTTAGAATCAGTGACTGGTGTAGAAAGACTTATTCCAACTTTAATTAAAAGGACATTACTACAGTCATATTTGAAATTCAGCTCTTTAAAACAAAGCAAAGCAAAACAACCAACCAACCAAAAAAAATCCCCAAGCACATCCAGTTTCTTTCCCTCTATACTAATAACATCGAAAAATTCTGCTGGAAAATTCCAAAGATAGTGTTGTATACTTAAATTTCAAGACACACTAAGTTTAGAACAAGATAATGTGGCATTTTAATTATGGTTTTTCTATTTATACATTTCCTATGTGGCACAAGCCCCCTYTAATGAAAGCATGTTTTAGAGTAGCTTCAACACCCAGCATTATTACAAGTTTTTGAATGCACCAGAAGCTTATCAGCTAAAATATGTTAATTTCTCTAATAGGGTAATGAAGTCTAAATGCTTTCAGGAAGACATTGCTATGATAATGGGTCTACTTAAAACACAACATTAGGAGAACCTTGATTACAGGTTGCTCAGTAGTTTCTGACTTCCTTAGGAACCAGAGTTTGTTCCATTGCTAATTTGCTGCAAGAGCTGCTGGGAAGGAAGCTCATTTCCATTTACTTAGTCAATCACCTTCAACAACAAACCCAGGATTCTCAGAAAAACTGCTAACACAACTGCATTACCAAGGCTTTAAGACTGACCTAAAGCTGCAAAGGTTTTGATGACGAAGTGAATCCAGGGGAGCAGGTGCAGGGTATGGTGGTGGCACACAGATCAGAAGCTGATGGACAGTCAAAATGAAGTGACAGGTTTGATGAGATGAAAAAAAGGCAGGGGAAGTGTGGTGAAGGTGGCAAGCCCCCTAAGAAACCATCTGGCCAAGGTCTGTGCACCTCTCTGGAACAAACCTCTGCATTTCTACTCGTGCATTGCTTGGTAACTTGGGAAGTCCCCCGTCAGAGCCTCAAGACACTTGTGTTCTCTGATATGGGAGCTCCTCTTGGCTTTATAAACCTGGTGACTTCCCARGACTTGAGCCTTATCAGCACGTGTTTATTCCACCTTCAACACACACAGGCAGTCCTCAGTGCTAACTCTCCAATTCCCCCGTGTTTCAGACCCATGGGAAGCAGGATAACATCACACAACTTGTGACCAGGAAGGTGCAGAAGCAGAGCTGTGGTATCTGCATCGTGTCCCCCAGCCACAAAGCCCTGGACATCTCAACCCTGCACTTGTCCTTACCTCACTCCAGAGCTGCAGGATGCAACACTTCCATATCCCTGCTCACACCCATGTACTTACTGTACCACCAGGTACAATAAGTTCTCCTGAGTGCACCCTGGGTTTGCCAGACTGCCAGCTGCCTGGCCTGACTACAAACACACACTTCCTAATTTCCCCAGGTATCCTCCCAGCTGCAGGATCAGGCCACTACAGCATCAGCAATGATTCAGCTTCTTGCTGAATGGGAGAACAGGTACATGGTGTGCATCTYGTGTGTACGTTGAAGCATCTTGTCAAGCAGCAACCCATGCACAAGCCAGCAAGCTTATACTGAAAATAAAATAAAACACTAAAAACAGAGATACTTCTGTATTTAACAATCACACCAAGTTCTGACCCCAGACATCACATCTGATTTCCATTATAGGAAAATCATGAATGTCTGTCCATGTCGTACAGATACACTATTTGAAAGGAAAAGGGCTTGATATCTGTCTCCATGTGCTCAGCTGAGACTGTGCTCTCCCTCGTTGTGGAAACAAATGGTGCTGTAAATCCAGCAGCATTGAACTCAGCGTGATCTACGTGAACTAAAKAGTCTGGCTTGATATTTGCATTTTCTCTTTTATCAAAACAAATAGCAATCCACTCATTAAATCCAGTATTTCTGTAATTAATCTGCAGTCATTACAAATCACCTTTAATTGGATTAGCTATAATTACTATAAAATAATTTCCTGAAATCATGCTATATTTGCAGGATTTAAAAAAAAAAATTATTTTCAGCAATATGAACTTAGGTGAACTTAATGAGAGACAAGAAACACTTCAGAGGTGAATATCAGAACCTCCTCTACTCTTTTCTTGCTGAGCTCATCTGCATATTGCTCCTTTTGTCCCCAGTGATCCCGTTTTGCACTTGAACTCGAGGGACCCCAATTAGCCAAAACAGTGACTCATTGCAGCTCCTCTGTCACCCCACYGGCCCCTGCTGCATCTGGGCAGTTCCTCAGGAGTCTGGTGCCCACCACGACTCTCCTTTGCCAGTGCCAGCCTGTCCCTGGCATKAATCACCTCCTTCTGACACAGAGGGATCAGAGCCATGCCCATGYTTTAAAAGCAGACAGGCATTTTCCTTGACACAGCGTGACATGACTTTAAGGAGCCAGTTCCTCTGAAACCTCCCATTTTTTATGGCAAAACAGAATGTCTCAAGTCAGGGACCCACAAACAGCTCACCRTGCTCTGGGATAATCTCTGTACTAACAACAGACCCCTGGGCTGTCTCTGCTGTACACAGCACCACGGTTTGGGTGTCCCACCCCACTTTTGGGAGGGGTTATTTCCCAGCCARGGGTGCTTCAACTCCTCACCTCTTGTGTTTTGTTCTTCCCCTGCTGACCCATGCTAACAACAGCTCCAGGGACTTCAGTCAACATTGGCTGAAGACGTGGAGCCCAGCTCATACAAAAGGGTCATTCTCATGCACTGTACATGATTTTACAGCTGCAGAAGCCACCTAGGCTTTCTCTGCTCATATCCTGAGATGAAATCAAATGTCGTGTAAGGAAGAAATCAAACATAAAGGGGGCAACGACCTGTGGGCATTGCTGACCCCAGACAAATGGAATAAATTTGCTGGAAATACAGGGTTCTCATTCAAGACCTTTCATTCTTAAAATGAAATTACATGGCACACTGGCAGGAGTTCTGGCACTGCTCTAAYACCAGTCACAATTTCACATTTAATACATGCCATAAAAATAGCACATTTGATTCAAATGAGCATGTCACGTCACATAACTGTAGCACTGTCCTGCTAGTTATATTTTCTACCCCTTATAGGAGTGTGCTGCCTTCCTTTGCCACACTCCAGCTCTCACAGYTCCTTATGAGCAGAAGTCCAGCAAGATTTAATCATGCAGAGCAAYCTCAAAATGTATTTTTCAAACAGGTGGAGTCAAACCAGCTACTAATGCACAAAACAAAGTCCTCTTAAAAAAAAAAGAGGGAGTACAACCAGGTGTTATATCAAAAAAAAAAA
>CADDXX010000224.1:924557-953058 GCA_902810485.1 Alauda arvensis
AACCCCTTAAACAAAATGCAACTCTAGGGCTTTCAACAGCATCTCCTCTTCCACTGCTGTTGCTAATACACACACCTCTGGCCTGACTYGTTTCCTGCTCCTCATTTTCCACAACAGGCACTCACTCACTCCTTTTAAAAAGTGAATTCTTCCGTAAGGAAGACAGCAGTGGGACTGACAACCATGATCTTTGCCAACCACAAGGTTGCATCACACACAGGTTTGCCCTCCCCAGCTCCTCTGGTGTCCCCTCTCTGAGGCACTGCTGGCCCTCTGCTGAGCTGCAGACAGTGGGCAGAGGACGAAGCTGGGGACACAGGAGCTGTTTCCTGCTGGCTGTTGTGCTGAAGGGGGTCAGGAAAACTGCCAGGCCAGCAAAAGGCAGGGCAGGACCTCGGCAGCCCACGGCGAGCTGAGCCCAGACTGCTGCGCTCGACAAAACAGCCGGATCAATATGYAAAGGAGAAAGAGGGTAGAGAAAGAGCCATTAGAATGAAATGTAACTTTCCTCAGTTTCTCTCCGAGTTCCATGGCCAATCATGGCATRAATGATGCAGAGCTCGTATATTTAGTGTCTTTGTTGAAGACATTGTGTGGCCCAAGTCGTTTTGCTCACAGTTTGTGTWCTTCTTAAAAATACGGTCTCTGACTTGATGCTCAGACATTAGGCAGACATTAAGTATGTTAATATTGCAGTTGTAATTACATGGTTTTTTCTTCTAATTTTGGAAGGGTAATTCTTTGGAATAATTACAYAGAGGGTGAGTTAAGTTCTGGGAAACGGTTGAGTCACCAAGAGTCACATCTGCACTCAGGCAGAAAGGATCCTTGCAATCCTAAACATTTGTATCCCTCGTAATTATAAGAGTTGGGGAAAGCAAAAAGTTGGTTTATGCCTTTCAGAAGAAACACAGAAAGTCTATTTGAGAGATGCTACAGGGATTTCCTCTGATGGAAACAGTGTAGCTGCTATGACCAGTTTCTGCCTTTAGACTTGCTGGAGATTTTCCCCTTCACAATTAGAACAGTATTTTATGTTTATCCAGTACCTTCATACGTAAAGCTCACACAGCCAAATTACAAACAACAACATCTCTCAAATCTTATAAGCTTCCCCCACAGAACTCCCACCTAGAGCCAGAGATGAAATGGAAGAGGACATGCAATCCACTGTACACAGACAACTCCAGTTTGTAGTACAGTCACTGCATAATAGGACACTAAAATACTCCCAAAAGGACTGAGGAAGGAAATTACATACAACTGAAACTGCCATTTAAATGTCAGGCTTGCAGAATTCTAACTCTGAAGCTGCTTATTTTGGAGCAACCAAGGACCYGTGAAAAAAAACAACAAATGAAAAGCAAATGGAACTTTTCAGTGTTCAAAAACGGGGTTTTAAAACCTGAAGGTCTAACATTTTACCAAATTCATCATCAGCCAAAATAAGTTCAAGTGGACCTGCTGCACCTTAYTATGCTCTTTTCTTGCCCAGCTGTAATGCAGATTTATTTCAGCAGCCCAGGGTCTCTTAGTAGTGTTTGTGTGCTACCCGCAGGTCTGGAGTCCTCTATTCATCCACGTTATTTAAATAATAATACATATGTATAATCCTCCTTCCTTCTGTAACTGTTCTACTTGAAGAACCAATTAATTCCATTTGTTACTTCCTGGTGTATTATTTCTTCTCTACAAGCTGGAATCCCTTTAGGAACCCTGTCTGCCCTTGACTACTGATTATTTCCTTGGCTTTTCAATCACCAGAGTCTCTTCCTGTGGATTTTAGAGTATTATTGTGATTGTCAATTTTAATAATGCAGGTTTCCATAGTCTGTGCCTGCTGCAGGCCATTAAAAAAAAGGAAAAGGACAATCCTGCCTTCCATGGCTTTAAAAATAAATGAACCAATCATTTTGATTTTTTAAAAAAATATAAGTAACTCGTCTTGCTTATTATATGCCCATACATTATGTGATGCATATGCAAACACTGAYACTCAGACAGCTCTTCTCCCCTTCTGTTCTKGTCTAAGAAATAGCCACAAAATGCCTTCAGATTTAGAGAAAGTGAGCTTCCAGAAGAACAAAGCAGGAAGAGGATCACCCATTTAAAATGCCTTTAAGCAGAAGGCCTTTGAATCCTGACCCCCTTGAGGAATGGCACAAGCCATCGAATCTGCTGAGGTTACATCTGCTTTTTTTCAAGGCATTCTAGATGAAAAACATTTAACATATTTTCAGAAATTTATTTGTTTTCTAAGCACCTGACTAAATGATCCTTAAGTGCTTGAACAAATACTTAGAGGCAGAAACAGAGGCATTTCCTGAGGCACCAGACTTCAGGGAGCGAAGTTTCAGACCACCTGTACTTCCTTCTGCACTACTACATGATTAGGGGAAGCATGAAATGCCTACACACTGCCATGGCTGGATGGTTTAATTTAGCTATCAGGCTTCAGGCAGAGCTACACCACCACCACATTCACTCCTCCAGCTGCAGCCTTGGAAATTATAAATCTCCAGCCAATGTCACTGATCATCTCTATTCTGCACCCAGCCTGCTGTGGCGTGGAGTGCAGAAAGGGTATTTAAACTCCTCTAACTCCTCTGCCAAAATGAACAGCACAGTGACACCTCCAGCTTCTGCTGATGGTWTTGATAGCTGAATTAATGCCATAAACAGAAACCACACTTTATCTCAATACTCTGCTCTGTACTGCTGCCACCACCTGAAGTGGTGCTGTGGAGCTGAGAGCAGGAGAGGAATGCATGGGAAGTTTCTTGGATGTTACCTTGGCCAGGCTCCACAGGACGTGTCTCCTGCCCCGCTGCCTGAGTGATGGCAAGGCGCCCACACAGTGTTTTTAGAACTCTTCACTGTGGCAGTGCAAAATTAGGCACAGATCTGAGCTTCCAGTTACATCTGTCTGTAAATAAACAGTGCATCTGCTCTCTGAGCTGCACAGGCACTGAGAGGCTGATGTTTGCGAGGTTATTCGGGACCAGCTGAGATGCAGCTCTGCCCCAGTTTTGTCCAAATAATGATTTCCAAATTAAACCCACCATAAGGCTGCTGATGAGAGCAAGCCAAAGCTCACAGCCGTACTGTATCTATGAGCTTTCAAATGCTGCCTTAGCATCTTCCTTTTAGTTACTGATCAACATAAGCACAAGCTCATCTGTTTTGAAAGAAGCGCTATGAAAAAAYACAACAAACCAGTTATGTCAGGCTGTGGGAACACACCACAGTCAATCACCTAACAATCAGTAACAGTRCTCAATAGAGATATAACCAGTAATGTCCTATTAGCACAGAAAGCAGTGTACAAAAAAGCACTGGGAGGAAATGGACAAGCTGGAATGCTGGGAAAGAAAACGTTCCAAAAAAAACCCAAATGCTCCCTAAAAAATCAAACACCTCCTATCTTTTACAAAGGAGTTAAAGGTAAGAGGAGCATACAGAGGCAAACAAGGTAAGGGGCAGCACAGGGAAAGGTCCTCAACATCCTAAAGGGTCTTGTGTTCAGCTTTCAGAATCCAAGGAAAACAGAACATCCAGTGAAATTAGTTTAATTCCAGCCAAGGGATCACTATTAAGATCATTATCATATTGCCAGATCCCAGCATTTAGGTTTACTCACAGCTGGTTCTCCACATCCAAACACATTTTATGTATGAGACCATTCCTGTTCACATTTACACTCCCATCTTGTTGCACAAGCCAAGCTTTTGTCGGTGGTTTTCAGCGAGCCATTTCCCACTAGGGTAGCTCAAGGATGAAGCTTCTCTCACCTTCCTTGGAAACAGCTGCTCCTGGCTATCTCCTGTGACACGATTTGGAAATACACTGACCCCAGTCTGATTCATGATGAATATGCACACAGAAACATAAAAATKGTGGGCATGCATTTATGCAGAATAATGCGCACAAAGTATGCGTTAGGCTCCCTTGTAATGCTCATACCTACAAAAGGTTAAGCAGCCCTCGGTGAGAGAGAGCTATTTAAATGGACCTTTTTATAATGGCAAACAATAATGCATTCTGGTTACCTTCTGACATGGCTTACTTCCAGTCAGCATTAAGGAAAATTACTACCTGATTTCAATACATCTTGGTTCAATTTCATGCAGGCTTATTGTTTTCTAATTATCAACACAGCAATTTGATCTGCATCCAGATTAAGGCACTGCCCTGACTTCTAACACCAGAGCAATGCCTCTGGTGGTGTGCTGATTTCTCAAGCAGTAAGCAGTTTGCTGTTGTCTCACATCCCCAAGGCACAAATAAGCAGMTGCTGCATTAAGGCTTGTTTGACAAAACTGCTTCAGTTGTGGTATACATTTTTAATATAATATACTGAGCACATTACAGCAAAAACTTCCAGGGCCAGTAAAATCCTACAAATTCATTAGCAAAACCAGCTTCTCAATTAAATCTAGCTTAAGACTAGATCTAGTTGAAAATATCTGTCCAGGAGGAGCTGAAATGAGTGAAAAGCTTGATGGTGCTTGCCCCATGTGAGCATGGCTCAGTTTAYCACCCCAGTTTTCTGAATGTCAGGTGGGATTGCTCCTCATCAAGGACAGGCTTCACTAACCTTTCTCTTCTTTTTCTCACAAGGATACTGTGGTTGGTTTAAAACCTTGCAATCTTTTTACAGAATTACAATTCTGAGTGTAAAAGCAGAGGCACAGCTGCTCACAGTCAGAATGGTTTCTACACAGAAGGCACTAGTAGGGAAATGTTTTGGAGCACGCCCTGACATGCTTTCATTCATGGGTAGGTTTAAAGGATCAGAAATTATACCTTCTGTTTYTGAAAGGCAAGCTAAAGGAAAAAGCAACACTTTCACTCTCTTTGGCTTATTTGCATTTCTTCCTTACATTCTTCTCCCTCAGATGACAGTGTCAGCTGCAGGATGACAAGAGAAGAGCACCTCTGGAGTACTCTCTAGCTAATCCTCTRCAATGCCTGTAAACTATACAGTGAGTTGGTGGTTGCAACAGGAGCTCTTGAAAAGCATGCATTTTGCCCTTCCTCCAAACAGAGGGGAGCCTTTTTTGAGCCCTTTGAAGAAACCCAAGCTAGGAGAGGATTATTATTCTAAAAGTATTTGTTTAATGGCAGTGTAATATAAAATACTCCAAAAATTAATCTGGCCAGCAGCAGAGCAAGGTTTAGATAAACCATCTGGTGGCTGYTTCTGGTAAATGTGACATTTGTCAATGCTGTTTATGGCATAACTGGCTGCTACTGCCGAGAGCCACCTGCCTTAAAGAAGTTCTGTAGCACAACCTGCAGGATTACTGTCTTTTAYGAAACCCTCTGGCACTAAATCTTTCCAGACAATAACAGTGCAACCACAGCAGGAGGATGAGATAGCAGAAAAGCTTTCCCTTCCTCAACACTGGTTATTTCTTCTGTGCTTCACCGTGTTCCCTCACCACCTCTCTTGGATGTGTTCAGCACRTGTCCCAAAGGGTCACAAGGCCAGGGTGCTCTGCAGTGTCCCCTCCCACCCCTCTTYGTGTACAAACACTGTGTGAGTGTGCTTGGTTTTATCTCCATGAGATGATGGCACCTTCACCACCATTTTTCCCCCTCATGGGAGGTAGTGAAGATGAGGGTTTCTAGAAGTGCTTATAAGCTCAGCTGAGACATCAAGCTGGACCAGTCCAACCCCTTATGAGTAACACTAAAAGTCATGCTAAGTCCTAAAAACCAAAAAGAATTTCAGTGCCTGCCCCACTCTGAGACACTGCCATTTGACAAGTGACTAAAGGAATGCTCTGTGCCATTAATTTAACATTGGACTTTGCAGGGATTTAYATGGTGGCACTTSTATCATACATGTTAGCACCTATTAYTACTGTACAAGTAATTGGGCACTAATTTAACCTGGCCTTAGCAACATGTGCAGTCTGACAGCTCCCCATGCAGTTCACTGCAGTCAGACCAGAGTCTGCTGGGGATCCTATGCTCCTTCTACATCCCTCCAAATTAATTTCATCAACATGTTCTACAATGCCATTAAACACAGAAAACACAGAGATGACAGAGATGGCCCTGATCCTGAAGGCACAGCACTTTAATGGGAAGGAAGAAGACGCAGATTGTGTGCCTAACCACCACGTGTTGTTTCAAACAAATGGGAGAGTGCATTCCTAATTACATAGATTGCACYAGTAATCTCTTCAAGAAAGAAGATACATCTTGTATAATACGATGAAAGATTGATTGCTTGTGCCACCATTTTTCCTGCCCCTGGCAGCTGTTTAATTCCCTAGTTAAGACAAAGCAAAATCTCTCCTTCCTGTGAAGCTGAAAAGCAATCTAGCAGGAAAATCTAGAGATGAAGACAGGAAAATGCGGTGAGGTTACCTGGTGGATTCCCAGGATACTGTGTAGAAGTTTCTTCCCATTTGTTTATCAACTTTAAACCTTCTTGTGCTCTGCATTGATAATTGTTTGCAGTAACTGTAATGCTCTAGAAAGTTACTTCAGATATTCTTTCCAATACAGAAATCACTGACAGATTTTCTCAGCATTGCYTCCAAATTAAGGGTACTTGTTTGTCCACCCCAGTATTGGCTTGAGACTGTATCAAACCACRGATTATTCTCAGTGCAGCTGATCTCTGTAGAACAGATTTACCTTACCATAACTGCCCATAGAAATCAAGAGGTTCTCTTTTAAACCAACAAACGTTGTAGCACAGCAGTTGAGATGGAAAAGGAGTACCTAAACCTCAGGTAGAGGTTATATGGATAGGCACAAAGAAAACAGAAAATCCTGTGAAAGACTGCCCATTACCAGCTCATGCCTGTTAAAAATGCTCTTTTCAAGTAAGAGTGAATGCCTTAAACCCAAAACTTTTCACTTCATATGTATTATTGTCAATTCCGAAGTGGCTCATGGTAGTGTTTTCAAATAAAAAGGGAATCCAAGAAAATCCTCCTGACAATAGAAGGAAAATTTCAGACTAAAAGCAGCTGTTATGCAGCTAAGGGCATCCAGAAAAGAGTTCCTTATAGCAGAGGTGCTAGTKCATGCTGCACCTTTGTACCCTGAGCCCTAAGTAGCACTAATGGGTTCAGATACAGACTTACTCCACTGCTTTGTAAGAGTTCCTCTCCGTGTAAAATGCTCTCTTTTCAACAAAAACCCAAATTATTGCTGCTGCCTGTGGACACTGCTTAGTCATTTGTCACCCTTACTTTCAGGAGACTGATGAAGCATTGGGATTGAGGACCCCAGATTTGATAAAGCACGTTTTTCCAGGATCCCACAGCACAAGGGAACCTGGCCTGGCCCAGACAACACCC
Source organism: Alauda arvensis (assembly GCA_902810485.1). Taxonomy (NCBI): domain Eukaryota; kingdom Metazoa; phylum Chordata; class Aves; order Passeriformes; family Alaudidae; genus Alauda; species Alauda arvensis. Next base: position 931,883 of record CADDXX010000224.1, read on the forward strand.
CAGCAAGGGGACAGTCACCACCATGGGGGCAGAAGGAGAAAAACCCCAGGAGGAAACCAGAAAGAACTCCAACAGCAAGGATGGAGCCAGGCTTGGCAAGGGCYCAATCCCTGAGATCTTGTGGTTTAACCGTGTAACTTGCTGAGTGCCCTCAGCTCCCCCCTCTCCTCCTGGGAAATGTAAGGGGTCCAAAAGCAGCTATGGGCAGTATCCAAGGGATACTGGGTCAGGAGGGGCTTGTGATGACAAAGGTGCCTGGGCAGATGTCAGCTTTCCCTCACTGTTCTCTAGGTAGATTCCTGGCACACAGACAGCTCAGCCAGGCCATCCYATCCATGAGCTGTGCTGTCACCAAGTCCTCTGCTGAGCCTCTCTGGTGCTGCCTGCAAAGGCCTCACAGGGCACTCCTACTGCCAGCTCTTAAAGGTGCCTGCTGCTGCTGTTTCTGTGCCACCTGAGGGAATGGCAGCTCCCTGAAGTTCTGAGCCACTTTGCTGAGTTTTCATTTGCAGCACACACACACAGAGGTGCATCATGACCCATCCTGGCACACCAGGACACTCCTGGCACAAATGGGGCAGGGGGGACTCACCCATGGCCCATGATGTCCTGTACTGTGGGGCTGAGTGTCCAGCTGAGAGGGGACAGCACCGCTGTGCCATGCCACAGAATGCTGGAGGCAGGAGCCAGGTGACAGCACCCAATCCTCACCAYGGCAGAGGTCACAGTTTTGCAAACACTCAAATGCTCTATTTCTCAGRGATTGCTACACAAGGGCAGGAGATTGCTCTGCACAGCCCTAGCAAAAGCTTCCAGAGAGCCAAGGAAGAAAGAAAAGACTAATARAAACTTGCAAAAATATTTGAGAAAACCTGTGCCAAAATCTCCTTGGATGTGTATCCATGACTAAGCATGAGGAGTGAATTGCTGCTTCCATGCAGAGGGTGCTGCTTGCTGGTCACGGTCTAAAAGCACTGATGCAGCAATAAGCACAGCTTAATTGCCAAGAAGCTTCCATATTAATAGCAGAAGTTTTGGTCAGAAACATGTGAAAGCCTGTAGGCTTTGGAGCAGTAAAATAGAACTGGGGCCGTATGGTGGCAGAACAAAGTCTGCTGAAGRAGGCTGTATTTTCTGCCTTTGATAGGGACTTTCCAGAGCTGTCAGCTGCACTGCAGAATTAGAAACCTGACATTGCAGCAATCAGTTTTTAGATTTCAAGCTGTTCAAATGACTTGTCTCCAGGGAGGAATACATRGCATGCAGGAATCAATAGAGGAACAGGTAGAGATGCCAGTGTACAAGGGCAGCTGCCCCAACACCAYGCCCCAGCCAGCCAGGCACAGCTGCCAAAAAGGAGCCCTGGGAGAGCCTGACAGGAAAACTCGCTCTGTCTCTGAATCAGCACCAGAGAGGTGCTATAGACATTGGTGAGATTGCAGCTTGATTGTATTTGCTTCCACCTTACAGACAGATCTTCCACCACGCCAGTGCTCCAAGCACTTGCTGAAGAGATTATAAAAGAGCCTATTTTATCATATCCTCACCTCTGAATGCATTACAAGTGACACCGCTTAATTTCAGCCAATCTGAGCAGCTAATTAGATGCAAACAGATTGAAAAATTGTACACACGGGACAACTCATTTTTCAAAAGGCCACTAATCTAAACAAACCTGAGTCCATCAATTCACTTCAACATTTGTCTAAATGAATTACAGCACAGACCTGTCCTGCACTGGCCCTGTGATTCATGTAAGAGGCTTCCTCCTCTTTTGATGAAAATTTCAGGCACTGTACAAAAGAAGAAGTTATTTATTTATTTATCAAGGCCCTGTTATAACAAATATGAAGATGCCTCTCTGTCTGAGTCTAGTGGACAATGTGGATGAGCCAAAGCAATTCCAGCCTACTCTGGTACTTTCTCACCTCCCAAACACATCACACGCACCACATCAAACACAGGGAGGCTCTCTGGAGCAACRGATAAAAATCAAATTATATTTCATCATGATCAATAGTGGTTGGAACTTCAGAGCTCTTTGGGTGTGATGCTCCCCTGGAGAAATGAGAGGGAAAAGAATCCCGGACAGATCCTCCAGAGATATCTGGGGATCCTCCTCCCCTCCAGGACTCCCTCCAAGCACCAGCTGGAGTAGACCAGTGAATATRCTGGGAATCAGGGAAGCAGTGCAGGACAGAGACAAGCTCAAAGGGACAGGTTAGGAACAGACTCAGATAAGATCAGGAGCTTCTGAACTTATCCAGTGCCTGGCAACACAGAGAAGTGTTAGGATGCAATGCAGTGTAGTGTGGCCTATTTTTTAAAACAGAGCAATTAGCAGAGCATTATGCATGAAGTTTTCCACTTGCTACTTAAGCCCACATTGCTTCCACTAAGTGCAGATGTAAATGTACACAGTCAGATGGGAGAGGGCAGAAAGAAACACACTTGTGTGGATTCTGAAATGAACACACATATCCACATAAYCAATCCCTTTCTGGATTGCTTGGCACAGGAATCTTGCTGARCAAAATAGGCTAAACTCTGCCTAATTCACATATAAACTAATTTATGGCACCTAGAATTAACAACTGCTGAGCACCCGTTGTGATCTTCCTTGCAGCAGAGGCCCTGGACTTTGAAATTCATCCTCATTTGAGCAGAGCAATCCAGACACCCAAGGGTCAAAACCTCAACTGCTGCAGAATCCTACATAAACTTTTAATCACTTACTTCATTGTGCTGCTGCCTTCATTTACAAACACACACATAAACTTCACTTGGAGTTTGTCTAGCTTTAATTGCCAGCCCAGCATCTCATTAGACCTTTGTCTGTCAGCATAAAGAGCCTGCTGCTCGTTTGTSTTCCCCACACTGGTACTTACTGACGGTGACCTAAGCAACCCTYTCCTTTCCCCTGACAAAGCCTAAGGCATCAGAGCTTGCAGGGCTGTTTGCTTGGCAGCCACACCCTCACCTGCACACAGCCTGCTCCCCTGCTTCTCAGGGCCTCTGGAGCTGCAGTCACCTCCTCTGGTGAAGGTGGAGGTAATCTCAAGAGCCTGATTCTGAAACACACAGTGGCCCTTTGCTCTGCTGTGKTTGCAGAGCTCTCTCTCACAAGCCCACTCACTGCCAAAACTCAGCTTTCTTTGGAGCATCACTGTTCCCAGTGGCACTTCCCCACTCACTCTCTGCTYTCCTGTCTTTGCTCTGTGGTTGTGGCTTTATGTGAAAAGCCACATTAGAACACCTCCTCTTGCACCAGAGTACCGAGTAAATCAGGGTGGGCTGTGACAGTGAACCACTCATTTCTTAGTTCCCCAGACAGAACTTTTGAGAACCTGATCAGTGAGAAAAGCATGTGCCCACCCAGGCCACTGGTAAAACAAACAAGTAAATAAASAGCACAAGGCAGATCCTTTTGCTGTCTATCTAACAATGATAAATCCACTTATAATTACATCCTGAAAGGCAGTTTTTACTCCACTAATTGTGTACCACGTCAATTTTGCACGATTCTTGTTCCTTAATCATAGTGTCATGTAGCAGCATGCCAAATGCTTCACTGACATCCATGTACACTACATCAGCCAAACTTGTAGCTTCATAAATAACATTTCAATTAGTTGACAGAATCTATTACATCAGCCCACATTGCTGATATACATATTGCTCAGCATTAATTCTCATTTATTTATTTATTGAACAGGTCCAGGACTGCATGTCCTGTTCTACCTCAATCAATGTCAGATTGGCAGGCCTAGAAATATTTGATTTTGTCCCCTTCCTTTACCCTTTCTAATACCTACAGACCTACATTCTCTCAGACCTTTAGAACTTCCCCATGTTCTCAGGTGTATGGAAAACCAAACAATTCCTCAATGAGCTCTCTTTACACTGCTACCTGCAAGATATATGGGGCTGCAGGAGTAAAAAGAGCCCTGCTTCAATATCTGCTTTTTCAATGGGTTTAAATAGGCACCATCATTATTTAACTCCCATGCAGCTAGAAGAAATGGTATCAAAAAGTCCAAGGCATTAAAAAAATTCATGTGAAATAACATGAAATGGTTTTGACCTCTTCTTCCCCGAGTTGTGATATTTTCAAACYGCAGTTTAGAGATCTCCCTCTTGTTAAACATTCTGGGTTTCTATTTAAGTGTTCTCCTGAGCAACAAGCTATGTGTTTGTTTTAAATTAGAAACGAAGCCTTTTCTATAAAGCTATCCAAAAACCCGGGCTAAAAGACTCATGGCAACATCTTAAGATCTGGTAGTGTTCTCCCATAAAATTCAAATTGGAGTTGATTATGAATCACTCTGGATTCCTGGGCTTGCACCACACTCATTAAACTTGTCCTGTGAGTGCATTTACATGAAGTAGGAGGCTGTCTCCAGTTTGTTAAGTATCTAGGAATCACTTGTGCCCTTCCTGAAGATAAGCTCCCACTGACTTCCAAAATAGCAGGCAAAATTTCTGGTTTCGTTTCCCAATCTCTGAAAGGAAAGAAACCTCTTAGACAAAAGGCAATTTAAACATCAAATGCAGAATGTATTACATTTGCCAGATGCAGCTGAGGTCTGAAATGCAGGAGTYAGAGAAAGCAAATACATGGACCTTTAGAGAGACTTGGCAGTTTTCATCCCATTTGCTCTTTTTAAGGTCTCATGAGAGCATCTCACAAAATCCTATGTCACACCAAAACCAGTTCAAAGCAARTGCACAGTGAATCAGCTTCTTCAATCACTAAACCACAGAACATATAATGATGAGATACATGAAGATCTGAAGCAGYTCTGGTCACTGCCAGGCTGCCTCAGATCCCACTTGTGCAAGACATCCACATTGAGAAAAAAAATTTAAAAGTCAATGGCACGTAAGCATGTGATAAAAATGAAGCACGCTCTTGCCCTACGAAGGAAGGTGTTAGCAAGCTTGGAAGAGCCATTTGAAAGCCTAAAAACCATTTTTTTTTCTCTGTGGAAGAACTCCCTACACAAAAAAAAGCAAAACAGTGGGCTAGATTTGCCTCTCACTGTCATCACAACTAATCTCTAGTGACTCCACAGTTGTCACAAGGAAAATTAATCCAGGTTTACAGAGATGCAGCGGACAAATCTGGACCACTACATCTCTCTCTTGCTGTGTTTACAATAACAGACCAATAAATGAGTATTCGTGATCGGGTGCTGCTTTTTTAATCTGTTTGCTGGAGTATCATAGGATTTGTTTGATGATTTGATGACTTAGTTATTAGTGGATTTACAGATTGCACATGATTAGCCAGCATGTTTTGGATTTTTTTTCCTCTGTTTCAATGCAGAGAAGCAATTTTGACTTCTAAAACAAAACCAGGGCATCCTCGGTATTTATGATGTAGGTGAGTACCTTCCATTCAYAGAATCCCTGTGTGGCTCTGAACTACTTACACAAAGTGCCAAAAAATCCTAAAGGATTGCATAATGCAGGAAAGAGGCTATGAATGAACGTCATTCATCCCTCTCGCCTACAGAAGTCTGTGGATCTTCATGGCATCTCCTATTCATTTCCTTCAGTTCTGCATGAATGGCTGAAAACAGGCCACAAATCATTCACTCCCCATCAACTCCTCCCCGTGGCATTTCCCAGTGCCTGCCTGATGGCACCAGGAGCAYGGCAAGGACTGCTGCCCATCAATAACACTGCAGGCACAGGTGGAACACGCAGCATTTTTCACTGGATGTTTGCATCCCAGCTTCAGAAAGCAGCGAGCAAAACACAGGCAAAATCCTGGCAACCAAATCCAAGCCCACCATCTTCCAGGGCTGGTGCTTTATCTGTAACCCTGGACAGCTTCTAGGAGCTGTGGGGATTTGCTCAAGCATCTCAACCCAGCAGGGTTGATGAGCTCAGTACTTAGCTTAAATGAGAGCCTGAGAGGAGTCCAAAAACTGGTATTCCTGTCATCTCCAAGCCTTCCTAGGATTTTCCAAAACAGCTAATGCATCCTACTCAGCAAAAAAAAAAATCCCTGGCAGGGTCTAGAAGTCTGGCACTCTTCTAGTCAACAAAAACACASAGGAACTTCATCCTTTCCTAATTKTTAAAGGCCACAAAGAGACATGWGCTGCCTTTCCCTGACCTAACTCTTATATAGGTCAGATGARCACCAGCCCTGAACTGGAAGCCATGTAATCATGTTAGGACAGCCAAGAGCCTGAGCTAATAAACCTGGCCTTTCAAAGAGCTTATTGGTTTGGGCTCAGTGCCATGCTGAGGTTAACAAGGTAAAAACCCCTTTAACAAAGGAGACATATTTGACCAACCACAGGCAGGTCAATCATTTAAGATTTAAGCATTCCCTCCAGAGGTATTTACYCAGTCGGTGCACGTTGCTTACAGTTGATTCTGTACCTTCTGATGCTGCTTTAAATTATATCTCCCAAATCAAATCAGAGCAGAAGAAGCTYCCCTATTTCCTTATTGCAGTTGACAATGACACGTGGGGTCAGCAGATATTCTAAATTCACATGAGAGAAGCTTCAATCACCTATTACACCCAGGAAAAGAATCTGTAGCTCAAAATACTCATTTTTTTTCCCCAAGGTTGAACTAGAACAGTCAGAGTATTTTCTCCTTTATTGAGAACATGTGTGCATGTGTGTGTTTATCAGCACTGCATTTTATACACTGCTTCATTCAAACCAATATACACTCCAGGTTTTATGGTGTATTTTGGCTCAAGTGTGATTGCTAGGACAGTGTTTACAGCAATATTCACTGTGTTCTGCATAGCCCTGCCCATCAATCAACACTGTAATAAAGCAGAAAGGGAAATCACTGGAAAAGCAGCAGAGCTGCTGAACTCAAGTAAGCCATTCAAAACCAGCAYAGAGACAAATGTAAATGCAATTGGGTCAAAGTAGCCATTTACCTGTTGTTCAGAGGAAAAATCAAAAGTATATATATGCTGCATTATGGTTTGCCTTAAAAAAAYAACACAGGCTCCAAAGTGTTAATTTTTTCCTGCCTATTTTCTCTGGGTTAGTGTTTCAAGAGGACTGCTGCTCCATATAGATTTATAATATGTATGTGTTTATTCACACATCTCTAAGTTAACAGGAAAGGCAGACCAGAATACCAAATCTATCATTAAATCTACATCTTGGCACCCACAAAAAGCTGCAGGACTTCATTTTTTTCTGGCTAAGACTGAAGGGATAAATTGAAAGAATGAACAAACAAACAGACCATRCTCATCCTTAAAATACACACAACAAAGCAAGAGAGGCAGAGAGAGGGGAAAAAGATGATGGCTTGTAACGTTGCTGGCTTTCAGGTTTGTGTAAGAGATCAGGAGTAAGTTTAAGAGSAGTATAATCTCTGCTGTTTTCTGGATGTCACATGGGCTTGCTGACARACACTGGGGTTTAAAAGCCCCAGCACTGGTTTGGCTCTAAAGTAGAATGTGCTATTCCCAGTTCAGACACTGGAGTGTGATGCAGCTTCCAGCCCTTGCCCAATTTGAATATTCAGGCTGTGCTTCACAGTTTTYCTTCTCTCCCCCACTGTGAGGAAGTGCTTCACAGTGTCAGGGCGAGCCACCCCAGAGTCCTAATCTTAGAATTAGCACCTCTAGATGCTACTGTAAAATAAAGGGTGATGATGATATTGAWGAATTATCACTCGTTTCGTGGGTAGACTTTAATTTTGCTTTAATCTAGATCCTAAAGAATTAACRTAAAAAATCAAACTAGGATAAGGTCTGCGTACCCAGGGCCCCACGGAATTCCCACTGCAGTCAGTAGGACTTGAATGGAAATGGAAGGAGGCTCTGAAAGGGATTGAAGGTAGGTGCCAGGGGTCACAGCAGCACCCAGGGTGACAGTCACCCCCAGAGGAKCCATCAGACTGTCAATGGAACCAATCAGCAGAGCTGGGAGAGCAGACAATGCAGGCAGGGCAAAGGAGTGCTCAGTGTGAAAATGAAAGCGAGGAGAGATGTTCTTAGCCCATTAAGAGCTATAATGAAATACTGCATCTTGAGTTTGTTGCTGTTAGGAGGAGGCCAGCAAACGAGCAAGAATTCATTATRAAGCTGCTCAAGACCAAAACATGAATCATTGGGTTCTAAAAAAACCCGGTTGTCTAGAGAACGGCACAGATGAAAATGAATGGAATCTCTTTAAATTACTCTCTCTATAAAGTCTTTCACATTCATCCTTTCTGGCTTTCTGATTAGTATCTTTCTGGGATGTGGGTTTTTAAATAATTCCACAGCACACTCCCAGCTTCTGCAATCAAAACACTGAAACGGCTCTTGATTCTGCATTTTTCATCTTCATTTACARGGAAAAATGTCTTCTGCAGTAAGAAACTTGAACACCTACTGTCCTACCCATCCACTGGATATCCCCAGAAGTGTATGCTGAAGGCTCAGTAATCAAATGAGATTAAGATTCCCTCATCACTTTACAAATAAGGGGACTTTTGTATCTTACTGCTGCATAAAGGAGAATTAAATCACCTCTGGAAAGCCCTCAAGATCATTAGAGTGCTGAAAAGCTGGGACCTCTCTGATCTCAGCATCCCTGACAGGAAAGCAAAAACCCCAAATCCTACACAGTAAATAGAGAAGACTTTCCTGCAAACCCAGATGGGAATACCTGAAAGGAAAACATGGCAGCAAAACACAGCCTCTGGCTGTTYTGTTCATGCTCTGACCAGTTTCCTGAGAAAAGGGGGCTTGTATGACCACATGGTGTGCTTATCTACATCTGTCCCTCACACCAGCRTCTTCCCAGCTGAGCCCTCTAGCAATTACAGTGTCCTGTGACAAGCTCCACTGAAGAGCAGCAGTGCTGAGAGCTGTACTGGTGTCAGTCATGGGGAAAACCATCTCAAAGCTGGAAACCTGCCATGCTCTAAGAACCAGAGAAACACAGCTTGGGTTAGTTTCTTACTAGATGTGTACCTCATCACACCAAAGAGATCCAATCACCAGATACAAGTCAGTTGAAAAATCTGTCCCCTTATCTCAMAGCTGGCTGTCTGGACTGTCCTTATGGCAGGAGTTTTGCTAAAAAAGATGCTGCACTAGTTATTTTGTTAACCAAGACTGCTTGGAGAACCATAAGAAAGAARGAATTTTCAGGAAAAATCAGAAACCACACAGGACAGCCTAAGACCTTGGGCTTCTTAGAGGAACATGTCCCACTCATGACTGCTGGAGTGGATTTTACAAGCCTTACTGTGATGACATCCAAAATTTATTGCAGCTTTTACAACAAGACCGTCTAGTAAACAGTGATGTAGTGACAATATTTACTTGTCTGGATTTAGCTTCTTTARCTTCTTAGAGCACATAAATATACTTTTGTACTTTAGGAACAGCCATAGCTGCCYACTAAATCTTGAAGAATACAAGGCAGCTTTGTGGACCTTTAAACACATGTACCAACTTGGTTGTCTCCTTCACAAATCTGCTTCCTTACTACCTGCACAGCCAGTCCCAAGGCCCTGCTCTGCTCATCTTCTGTCAGCCTGAGCTTCTAAAATGAAAGTCTTTGGAAATCATGCTTTTAAACTCCTATGTTTTCTGAGAATGGAATTCATTACTTTCTGAAAGTGGCCAAGTTTGTTTTCCCACCTCCTCAGTTATAAAACAAACTGAAAACTTTATCTGTCTTCCTTGGTACATGCATGATGAGTTTYGTGCAACTTCATTTGAAAACCAATTTGTTGACCACAGGTGTGAAAACATTATCGTACACATAAATCAAATAGTAGATTTCTGATAAGCACTGAACAAGGTATTTTTCTGGTGTAACAGTTTAAAAAGACAATCTAAAAGAACATTAGAGTAAAATAGGAATAGCTGGAAAAAACTACCGATATTTTATGTTGCAGTTTTTTGGGGAGCCAGATTTGAAGCATCTTTTTGATTTGATTTGAAGTGTCCTGAGTTCCAGAAARCAGCCTGAGTCTGATGTCAGAAAACCAGGCCCCTTGAAGAGCCTCATGCTTGTGTTGTTGACCACTTCACAGGTAAAAATAACACCTTCCATCCACACTGGGCTAGCTGATACCCTGGTTACCGATATTCAACAAGGACTAATGGATACTTTGCCAACAACATGACTGTATCAGAAAATCCTGAATTCAACCAGGAGCAGCCATAAAACCGGGTCAGAGCCCAGCCCTGCTGTCTGTGTCACACCAAAAGCTGGCTCAGCTCCTGGGCCAGAGGAGCCCAGCAGCCTCCCAGCCTGATGCTGGCCTTGCCCTTCCCTGCCAAGGGGCTCCTGGAGCTCACTCAGGGAGCTGGGGCAGAAATGAGGGSACCTCTCCAGGACAACCCTCCCTCTAGCTACAGAGACCAGCCCTGGCCCTCCCAGAGCAGCCTGAACTACCAGCCCCAAAAGTCACACTCCCCACCCCAAGGCAGGGCAGTACTCAGACCCAACACTTACACTTGTCAGACAAGCAAATCCATTGTGACAGCACCAACAAATAAAAAACCAAAACAAACCCCAAATAATCCCCTATTTAAATGCCTGTTTGCCTACATTTTACAGTATCCCCTGTATGCCATAARGGGCTCAGGCTATTTCCATATTCAGTTTTGTTGTTGCTGTTCTTATAAAAACACATTGTTCTTTCCCTGTGACAGTCCTTCATCTCTTTGAAAGAATGCTCTCTGCTACCACAGAATATTTGGCTTGAATCCTCCAGTGAGGAGGAGCCAAGGGTTTGGCTCATGTTTTAAAAACAAAAGAAATATTACCCTAAGCATAAAACAAATGAGTGCAACTGTAACAGTAGATGGAGATAGAGCTCCTAGCACAACCTATGAATAATTCCAAGTCCTATTAGAAGTAATACAGCTTTCTGAATTTCCCTAGAAAACAGCATGTCATGATTAGGTTCCAGCTTGACTGAAATGCAAAATACCACTTTTTTCAAAGACAGAGCTGAACAAAAGAAAATACGTAGTGCAACAACTAAATTGCAAAGCATATCCACTTAGAATCTGAAATTGTGGAAGACAATGTGTGTACACATAAGAACAGAGATATTAAAAAAGGGCTCTTACCTCCGTCCCCAGATCCTGAGCCAGCATCTGAGAAAAGAACAGAAAGAAATTTATATTCATGTGCTCCMGTATGTGCTGTGAGCATGCAAAGCAAGGCTTCAGTGAAGTGTACCACAGTGCACCTCGTGTTTGATGGCATCCCTGGGTAAATTATAGAGATCTAATCTGAATGTAATTCACTCAAGCCATCTTTCTCATGTCTCCATTTTTTTTTTCTTTGAAGTCTCTGAATCAGATGAAAATAACATAAACCCCAGAATGCTGCAATGTCCTTAGAAGTCTCTACCTTGTTCTGTTGTACTTASACCCATAAATCTTTGCTCCCAACAGTGGAACAAAGTTACTCCACTTGGCCACTACTAAATCCTCACCAAGGAGAAATTTTGAAGCCCATTTGTTTGAGGAGAGAGCAAATGCAAATTTGTATCATTATCTTTAGAAAACAGGACATCTCATCCAATTATAACTAGCAGGAATAAACCACTAAATTACTATTATTCAGACTCTTCAGGTAAATTATTAAAATGCCATTTTTCTCAAGGTTGTTGCTGACTTTCAAAACTGAGTGCTTTCTTTCTCCTATGCTCAACATTTTGCTGGCTGGAATGATGAGAGTCACAAATTTAGAAAGTGCAACATCACAAAATTGCCAAGCCCAGAGCCTCAGTAACAAACTTTCTAAGCAAGGCAAAGCGTGGAAGTGCACACACCAGGGTTACCAAAAAYGATGCCTAAGAAGAGTTTCTTCTGCAGGGAAGAGAGGGAGGCTGCCATCCCATCCTTCCCCTTAGTGGAAGGGTTATGCATTTATCAGCATCAAGATTAATAGAAAGAGTTTGGAAAAGCTGCTTTGGGATCAAAGTACCCTGTGAACTGTTAGATCTCATTTACTGACAGCGAGGTCTGCTGGATCTGAACTTGCACATGCCATCACTGCTCAAAACTAAGAAAGAAAAGGGAAATCTTTGCTAAATAATTGGTTGCAAKAATTGATTCAAATGGCAGATTTATGCAGCAAGGCTGCAAAGSCTGAGGAGGGGAACAGAAATAATGGTGTTTTCCCAGTGAACATGTCCTGAATTTTCCTCATCTCATCTTTTGTCCTGAYGCTCTTTCCCAAATGAGCTACTGAGGAAAGAGGCAAGAAAGGTGTCAGCACTACAGTGCCCTCATGGCTTTTCCAGGAGTGCCAGATCTCCCCAGCACAGAAGGAGAAAGGAACACCTGCTATCACCTGCCTGCCACAGTGAGCTAGCAGGTTACCTGGCTCTCTGGAGGAAAAGGACCTCRTGTTTCTCCTCCTGCCCCACCCCTCAGTGCCCAGGCCCCTGCCAGGCAGGGCCAGAGGGGCTGCTCACTGACACCTCTCCCACAAAGCCAGGTCTCTTGAGCACCCTCTCTCYCTGCCCCATCCCACAGGGAAGAGCTTAGCAAAGTGGCTGTTCCCTTCTCCACTGACCTCCTCCTTGGGACAAAGAAAAAGGAGACCAAGCACCCTGATCAAGACTTCAGGAAAATGTGGAGGTTTTTTCCCTTCTCTGTTTCTGAAATCCACAATGTATTCCAAGAGAATGCTGCCAACACAGCCATTTCCAGCAGGCAAGCAAGTTTCAGKAAAGTTGTAGCACTGCACTGAAATTACCCCCTTAATCAAAAAGTTTGAACCAAAAAAGACCAGTTGCTGTGCTGAGAGAATTTACTAAGTTGAACAAATCCTACCCCACAGTAGGTTTTGTCAGCCCGAGCTCCATTTAATACCAATTTATGGACAAAAAAATTGCAGCATATGTTTTTTTCTTCTTGAAAATTGTCAGGTAACAGCTTCAGAGAAGAACAACATTTCCAGAGAAAGGAGTTTATTTTCTCTCAGGTGTATGAAACATGAAATTACAGCACTGAAAAAAGTTAGTCTAATGTACTTTTTATTGACTCCTCCATCCTCAGCCAAGAAAAAATTCTGCTTTAAGTTTAAAGAACTCTCTCAAGAACAAAGGCTTACTCCTGCTCTTTTCAAGTTAACTTCACTGCCCACCTCTAACAGATCCCAAGCACGAAAGAGAAACATCAAGAACTCCTGCACATAAGCAATTCAGTTTTCCTGACAGATTYTGCTCATTCACCTTTCTAGCTGTTTCCATACAAGCTGAGATGTAAACAGCTCACAAGGCTCAGAGTTGAGCARAGCTGTCTCACATGCCAGTCAGTTTTCCCAAGGCCAGAACAAAACACCTGTGGCACAGACATGTCCATTACATGTGCTTTGGACTAAATCTGCAGCTGGTATGAACTGGCAGGGCTCACTACAACCAGTGGTCTGTGGAATCATACCAGGTGGGGACTTGGTCCTACAAGGATAAGGGAAAACCTAAAAAACTGGATTGCAGGCAATAATGCTTCAGTTCTCTCCCTCCAGATTATGGAGAGGTTTGTGGTAATCCAGATGCCCATTTATCAGACATCTGCTTGCTTAATCTGCTACCAATTCACTTGTCATAATGGCTCAGAAGTGTAGGCAGGGCACAGGATGATTAGGAGCACAAGATACAAATTAAAAAAGAAATTTACTTCTGTGCTGATCTCTTCTCAACAGTGCCAGGGGATATTGTGCGTCAGGGACTTGAGCCTTGAGTAAATTACTTAAAATGGAAGGGTGGCAGCAACTTCTCATGCCCCAAACTGCAAAGAATTAACCAGTAATGGAAGAATTGAAGAATTCAAATGGTTATGAGCCTGCCCAGGCTGTTTTCCTGGGGGGAGTGGCAGGGTCAGAGTGAGTTATACRTACCAGTGGCACACGATCCCTCGGACACCAGCAGGATTTCACTCTGCTGCTTGCAGGCAGCCTGTTTCAAGTAGCATTCGTTCTGGTAGGTGTCACCATTGGAGCCACAMACGGGCACGTAGTCATTGTTACACTGATGGGGAGGGACAGAGAGCAGCAGCGTTAGTCACACCCATCTGCGTGCCCCCCCACACACACCCTGCTCCCTGCCAGCCTTAAAACCCTGAGGAAACAACAGACAGGGAGACACTCACAATCCTCTCTTCACCTTTACAGCTACCAGGGGAGAGGGAGAAGTGTTTTTAAAGAGAAAAATCAGATTTGAAGATATTAGGGGAAAGGTAATCTGAATGGGCAAAGTGTCCAGTAAGTGCCCCAGAGAGGTCTCTCACTGCCAGCAGGGGCAGGGGGCATTCCCAGGSAAGGAATACGGGCAAGGAAAGACTCCTCACATCTGCAATAACAGCTCCTGTGTTCCCTTTGGAAGGCTCCAGACACACAGCAATGAACAGGCTCTCTCTTCCCTCCTCCTGCACACACACACACCCGCAGTGCTACGGAGGTCTGCACACACAGGTGTGTGTCCAACTGCTCAAGTGCCTGCTGCACAGAGGGGAATTATTTCTGACACACCAAGGGCCAAAGTCCATCCCTYCTTGTGCACAGACATTTCTGTTGCCAGCAAGCTGCAGCTGGGATGCCCCACACAGGYCCAGGCTCCCCCCAGGGTGGCCAGTGGGCAGGAGCAGCAGCACTGCAGCCAGCTCAGCCAGTGCACAAGTTTCTCACACCATGCACCCCTGCCCTGCTTTGGTTCCAACTCCTGCTGAGCTCTGCCTGATTTCCTCTGCCACTGGAAGASAGTTTTGCCCCTTCTTGTTCATTAAAAAAAAAWWATCATTTCATTTTATACTGAAAACTGGGCAACCTACRGGTGAGTTATCATAAGATAATCAGGCTTGGAGGCTTAGAAATACTTGGATGTGCCCTGTACATGGCAATTATACCAGGGATATGATTATCTTGTGATTACCCTACTCCTGGTATGCCTCATTGTTTAATTAGAACAAATGGAATTATCGCAATTATTATTTACAAATGCTCACCTCAGCCTAAATCCAAGTAAAAATTTAGAAGCAATCATACATGCTATTTAGCTGYATTATGCCCCAATGTGTCTGAGGTGTGCTTTTTGGGCACACTGTAAAACACAGAACTGAAATATCAGGGATATTAACGTCAAAAATGCTTTAAACTGAACTCCTGCAGAAGTGATTAACACAAACAGTTGCATAGATTGCATTAATTGCAGRCCTCCACACAGAGCAGCTGCCAAGAAATTATTCATAGTTGGTCAGAGTGACATTTTGATTGGGCCAAAACAAATGACATTTTCCTTTTGCATTGTTTTCTCTTCAATCTCCCCAAGATGCTGCCCACCCCCAGCACCCTCTTCCCTCAGAACGAGGAAGAAAAACAGCAGCCACAACAGYAGAAATCCTCTCCTTCTGCTCCTCACGGAGGGTTCCTCCATGCAGAGATTTTAAACTGTTGATTAAAAATGTTCCTAGGCTATTTTCACCATTATGTTCCAAATCTGAGCAATGYTTCAAGCATAAAATGCCAACTTCATCCAGAAGCTCAACAGCAATTGCTGGAGGCTGATCTGGAATACACAACCAGGACAATTAACACAATCGTGCATATTTTTTAAAGCATGAAGCATCAAATCATGCTTGCTTCCCGTATAATATCTGCTTGTCACCCCAGGATTTGTGAGGAATTTGGCCTGAAGTATCTCAGCAGGCTTTGTTACATGTAGAAATGAGGCTGGGTTCTTTGCCCAAGAAACA
Organism: Alauda arvensis; assembly: GCA_902810485.1. Classification (NCBI taxonomy): domain Eukaryota; kingdom Metazoa; phylum Chordata; class Aves; order Passeriformes; family Alaudidae; genus Alauda; species Alauda arvensis. Next base: position 947,598 of record CADDXX010000224.1, read on the forward strand.
CAGTGGCAACTTCTCCCCCAGAGAAGCACAAAGGCAGCTCCTCTGCTGGTTTGGCCCAGAGCAAGGGCCGATCTTTGACACCAACTCAGCTGCACATCTGAAAGGCCAGACAGCTCCACAGAAATGGTGAAATCCCAAACCACAGAAAGGAGTGCTGTGAGTTAGGCTGGAACTCCTTACAAAGGCTGGCAATTTTAAAATGCATTTAAGAGATGCAGGATCCCAGGAAGCATTAGTCCACTCTCCCCAGCAGCACCTTTCAAAAACTAGGATTCAGATGGAAAAGGCAGGAGTCATAAGGAGCAATATGGATCCTGCCATGGCTTTGAGCTGGAAACTGTAGTGGAAGTCACCCAGGAAAGAAAACAGGACCACTACTCCCACTAAACCAAGCAGCACAGTGCCACACTGGCCACTTCTCTCTTACACATGCCAATTTTTAAAATACAACTGTAGAGCAGGGAAATGGACTCGTGCAATTCCATCAAGTGTCAGTCAAAGGCTGCCTTCTTCACTCAGCCTCCAGTGCCCACTGTCACAGACAGGGAGAAAACATCTTTGGGAGCTTTTGGATCAGTGCTGAGCACTGAAAACAGGTGGTTTGTTTCCTAAAGATAATGGTAACCTGTGTAACTCCTGGTAACACTGATAAAGGCTCGACCTCCTCCTACTTTCACGGATCAACTACTCCCAAAATGCCATCCACATCTTAAACAGAAGTGGCACAAAAATACATTCTGGAAATATAACAAAGCTGGAAGATGGACAGGTAATGTTGCAACTCCACAAACACTGAAGCAYGTGGAAGACTTGACATGCATGGGAACGGGACTCCCTCCTCTTATAAAAAACAGTGACTGTCCACAGGCTTGGTGACCCAAGAGCAAAGACACTGCTGGAACAGCCTGGTGTATTACTTGGATATGTTCATGAAATGTTAAGAGGGAAGAGCCCAGCTGTCAGACCTGTGGCTTTGGGCAAACAGGTACAGACCCCAGTAAGCCATGTCTCCAAGCACATGCCTGCTGGCACAGCTCTACACCTTCTGTTGGACCCAGCAGCTCTGAGGGAAGGAAGGGCTGGTGGTTTCCCACATGCTCAGCCCTCCTGCCAGCACTGCCCCAGTGCCTTCCCTCCCTGCCAGCACCAAAGTCTGGCCTTGTCCTGCACAGGGGTCTGCATCTCCTGATCAGAGCAGGCCATGGTGTTTTTCAATAAAATACACATCTCATTGAGAGGTGTCACAGCAGACTGCGACAAGAAAACCAGCCAATATGAACCTCTTTCTCAGCACATGCCTGCTGGCTCTCCAGGGATGCAAATCTGACCTGGGTGTTCCAGAGCAGTCTGATCATATTCATCCTTTCAAATAAAAATAAATGCAGTTTAACTCCACTTGGGCAGACAGGAAGCATCTGTAATTCTGGTTTGAACAAACCCAAACAAAGACTGCAGAAGTCCTACTCTCCCACTTCTGTGCTCTCAGCCCTTCAAGACACAGGCTGGTCAGCCCTGAACTTTTCATCAGTACGGAGGCAAAATGAGCTCTCTATCCTTGTCTATTCTCTCAAATTTCTGAAGAAGACATAAAATGCAGTTATAGTGATGAGGAGTCTGMTATTGATTTGCTCACTATCACCACAAAGAATTGTCACTGAAATGGGAGCCCTGGATTGTGATGGGGGTCCCCCTTAAGCCATGACATAAATTACCTGGCCAGCTGTGCCTCACTTATCCAGCCTGAGACACCACTCTAGAAATTAATTTTCTACTCCAGTGGCACATCTTTTTGGCCTGTCACAGTGTCCACTGATGTTACAAGAGGAGCTAACATCCCCCCRAGCTGTGCCTGTATCAAAGCACTCCCGGCTGAGTACAGAAGCCCCGGCACAGAGCGCCCTTGGCAGCGCTGGCACAGCCACAGGTACCCTGCCCTCCAAGGTCACAGCCAGCCCTGCAGCTCCACTGAGGGCTCACAGCAGCACWAACAGCTCTCAGTGCTGACAGGGCCTGATCCAATGGACACTGAAACCAAAGATTGCTCTTGATTTCGACCCATTKCCCAGTGATTGGGCCCACAATTGCCCAACTCCTTTTGATCTTATTTACATATTCATATACCAGTTACCTGATTTCCTTAAATCTGYTTCAACTGCCCCCTACAGAACTGCTAAACTCAGCACACTTGGACTGTTCCCCTCTCAAAGAGGGGACCACACAGCCTGGAGAGGTTTGCCTGGCTTCATTTACCCCAAATCACCAGGCATCAGCACAATGCCTTGGGAAAACAGCACTCCCAATGCCTTCTTCCCTGCCAATGGCAACATCTGAATTTGCACGCTCCAGGCTATGAGTTCACTGCTTTAAGCCAAATGGCAGCACCAAACAGGGACCAAAGACAAGACCCAAGCATTCTCAGTGGCTGCTCTAAGTTCCCCAGGCTCATGGTACATCTGTCCCAGCTTACCACCAGGCAATGGGACAAATCACAGACGTTTCACTGCCTTACAGATTTTTCTTAGAGAGAGAAAACAGACCAGACCATAACCCTTGTAGCACTGCATATGCTGAGCCAAGGCAAATGCTCAAAACAGCATTCTCAKGCTGAATTTTTGATCGCATGCAAGCTCTGAATGGAATAAAAGACTCCCATGGTCAGTATGAATTCCCTTCCAACATGGGAAACACAAGCATTTAAGAACTACTGTCTGCTCTCATTAGAGAAAATGCCTTTTTTCTTTAAAATGAAGGAACTTATCACTTGGGTTTTATCTYCGAAGGCACATTTAGCTGTAGAAATTAAACAATATTTGCAATGCTTTAATGTRAATGGTCTATCAAAGCTCAGTATTAATACAGTCAKTACAGATGTGCACAATCTTGAGCTGTGCACTACTTGGCCTGCTCTACTGTAAACACTCAAATCAACAGTGCAAGTTTCACAACTTCACCAATCCACATTAAAATGCAGAAAAACATTGGGGCATAAACACMTGTACAACCCTGTGCTGGTACAGGCTTTAAACTCCTTTAATTTGTGTGGTTTCTGTTCAGGTCATTATTTAAAGACCAGCTGTTTTGCGAGTTAGCTAAAACATTAAATGGAATCTCTCATAATGAAATTGTCTGACTTTGAGAAGGGCTGAGGTTTAGATGGAGCTAAGAGAGGAAGAGAGAAGAAATAAAAGGAAAACCCCTTACTACCCAGTAATAGCTCTCCTAAAACTATATAAAACCTAAAGGAAGTTCATCATTTTGGAACAGAGGGATTGCTCCTTAATCTGATCAGCTGGGCAGATAAACAGGCAGAAGCATTGTCACTATGCAGCCCTTCCTGAAAATATTGCATAAGCACATTACAGATCCATTTCTTTAACTAGATCAGAACTCCGAATACAATAAGCCATGATCTGTATCAGAAATGAATTTAGAAAGGRCTCTAAATCCTCGTTAAAAGGGCAGGGATGAAAAATCAGAAATGCACAACCTGGAACTGCAGACCTGAAGGGACATTTAAAGCSACAGCATCTGCATTTTCCCAGAGAAACTTATGTCTTCTTGACACCAGTTGGTTCTCCTGCCAGCTTTTATAYACACTGCCAGGTTTTCCCTCTAACTTCTCTGCACACAGAGAAATAAATTGCTAAGTGATAGGCTAAAAAGGGAGATCTTTGATTTGTATTCTCATTAGTGAATTAGAGAACGAAATATCAATCTTCTTACCTTGAACTGACAGACACAAGTCACACTGTCTCCAATCCTTAAACACTCCCCATCAAATTTACAGGTATTGGTGTCGCAGAGAAAGAGATCATTTTCTCTGTCATCGTAACCTCAAATGCAAAGAGAGGGAAAAAAAAGTCAGCTTTGGACTAGCAAGAGAAACTGCACGGGATGATTGCATTTTAATGCACACACAATAACCTTGATGATAAAATTGACAGAGTCCAGATTTCCTTTTGTCCTTCCCTGTTCTCAGCTTTTCACCTTTCCTCTTGTTTCTCCCTTGGTATTTCTCCCAGCTCTTATTCCCCACCACCTCATGCACTCYTTTTTCTATTTCACGGACTCGGTTTCCTCAAAAGTCACCCGGTAATTATGCAATTTCATGGCTCTGGGTTGGAAATGTCATCAACTTATCCCCATCCAATCACAAATCTGTTGGACAAAAGTCCAATTTGGAATTTCTCCAGCSCACGACACAACAAAGCCCCCAATAATAAAGACAAACAGGCTGTGTGTTTTCTGTGATGGTCTGCCTGATCCCAATGAAGATTGATGACCTCTAAGTTAACAGAAGTGCCAGGTTTCCCCCGAGCCACTGAGTGAACCGAGCTCTTTGCCTTCAGATTCTCCAGGAAAAACCAACAGATCTGACCGAAGATTCAGTTCACGAATACAAGCATGAATTTCAGATTTCAGTAGCTGACTTCCCACTCCAGCAGCGAGTGGCAAGATACTCAACAAAACAGCTATATCAGACTCCAAACCCATTAAGATCTGAATCCATTGATTTTTTAAAAAACATCCGACTGCTCTTAACCGTATCGCTACATTTTTAGAACGACGAGCTCACAGCGCAAATTCCCCCCGATCTAACACGTCATGTGCGATGCACGCAGTACCCCAAATAACGCTCTTCCCCTTAGAAGGCTACTACAGCCTAATTTCCGAATTATTTTACGGATCGGAGAAGGACCGGCCGCTGACCTACATAGGAAACCCGTTACAAAGGTCAGCCCGACTTTAAGGAGCAGGCAGCGGGTTCCCGGTGTCGCGACGCCGCTGCCCCGATCCGCTCTCCGTTGGGTGCGCACGGAAGCAGCCTCCCGCAGGATGCGCACACGCGGCCCCGTCTCGCCGCAGCCGCACGCCGAGTGCCCCGTTCCAGCGCAGAGCCGCGCTCCGGCGGGGCCGGGGCTCTCCCTCTGCCCGGGGAGCCGCCCGCACCGGCGGAGGGCGCGGCTGCCGCGCCCGGCGCCGCGGAACGGGGAACAAGCGGAGACCCGCGGGCTGCGTTGGCACCGGGAACGCCGGCGAGCCCCGACGACCGGGACTTCTAGCCTTTGCTACTCCCGTGCATTCAGCGGGACGCGGCATCACCCTCTGAAGTTGCATCGCCCGGGCTCGTCCGCGCAACTCCGAGCGCCCGGCGGGGCACGGCGGAGCTGCCGGGACGCTCGGCGGGGCCGGGCGCGGGATGCTCCGGTGCTTACCGGAGCAGTTCCAGCCGGTGGGCGTCTGGCAGTCGCTTAAGGAGGTAGGGAAGGCCGCCAGCTTGTCGGGGCGGGCGAGGACGAGCAGCACGGCGGGCAGCAGCAGCCAGCAGCAGCAGTCGCAGAGCGTCCAGCCGCCGCCGCCGCCGCACTGCCGGGGCGGGGAGGGCTCCCAGGGCACCATGACTTCCTAACTCAACTCTCCGGCGGCGGCGTGCCCCCCGGGCGGCGCGGCGGGCGGCAGG
>CADDXX010000224.1:953501-965867 GCA_902810485.1 Alauda arvensis
CCCCGCGCCCACGGGGGCCGTCCCGCCGGCTGCGGGGATGCGCCGGCCCCGACGGGGCGCGGGCCGGGCAGCGCCGCGCCTCTCCGCGCCCCTCCTCGCCCAGACATGTGCGCGCACGGCCCCGAGCCGCAGGTGGCAARCGCGCCCGCGGGCAGGGACATCCGTGACACTCTCCGCGCACACAGACCGCACACGCACGGGCGCTGCTGAAGTTGCCAACCGCGCGCCCGGGTGCCCGTATTCAATCACGCGCGGCTGCGACGTTAGGAAAATAAAACATCGTCACGGCTGTAGGGTCTGGAGCGGGCACAGGGCCGGAGAGGTGACGAGGGGAAGAAACGAGCACTGCGGGGAAAGCAGGGAGAAGAGAGAGAGGGAAGATCTTGCCCAGCCTCGGCAGGCAGCGGCCAAGGTCTTCTCGGGCTGCGGCACCATCCCACCATCCCCGCGACGCAGCCGGAGGAATATGCACCATCACGCTGTGGCACGGAGGGCTGCTCTGCTCCCACACCTAAGGCACGCTGGCGGAGCGCAGCCCCGGAGCAGCATCCCGCCGCCTCCAGCCGGCGATGTGCCACGGGGCTGCGGGAGCCGCCTCCCCCGCTGCGCCCTGCGCCGCGGATCCTCCTCCCTCCTCCTATCTGGGGCTGCAGTTTTAGCAGGCGGTTGCCAGGACGGTCAGGAGGGACCCCCCTCGCTCCCCCGGCGGCGGGAGCACAGCAGCAGTGTCCCCCCTTCACCCTCCCTCCGTGGCCGGGGTTGGGAACCGCSGGCCCCGCCGCAGGGCTCGGGGTGGCCCAACTTCGCCGCCTCCTGCCCGCACCTCCGGGCCCGCCGCCGCTGGGCGCCCGGGCCAGCGCAGCCGGCACACACCCGCCAGGTAAATCGGACCCCCCGGCCCCCGACCTGCGCTTAGCGTGCGGCCGTGCTGCCGGCGGGATGGGGCGGCCGGCGGCTCGGGCGACAAGGACGCGTTAGATTGGAGAATAATTTAAAAAAAAGATCGGATCGATTTCTGCAGATGGCAGCAGGGAAGCGCTTTCTAAACACGGGCGCTGGACCCCGCGGCAGCCCGTGCCGGTGGGTGGGAGCCGCCGGCGGAGTAGCCGGGCCGGGCAGCACCGGGGCTCTGTGCGGATGCCAGGCGTTCGGCTGGCGGGCTGGGCTGGGCTGGGCTGGGCTGGGCTGGCCCTGCCCCTCCTCCGCCCCCTCCTCCGCCCATGAGTGCTGCTCGGCATCCCCGAGGGCTCCGGCACCGCACGGGCGAGCCACGCGAGTAGGCGCTGCTGGCGGGAGCAGGGCACGGTTCCCTCYGGGCCTGGAGACCCCCGAATGTGTGCGAGGAGACCCTGCTGGAAGTTTGMTGTTCCCGAAAGTATTTCCTCCTTTTCGACCCCTAAGCTGAGAGTCCACACAAATCCTTACACCAGTACTACTGCTTGTTATCCCTACATATAGGGACATAGTGTGCGGGAGCCAAGGAATATTTAACGCTCAGTTAATTCCCGTCTAGCTTCTCCTTAAGCTCTAAAGCAGGTTTTCTTCTGCCTCCTTTCTCCCCTGAACATCTGTGTCTGCTCCCTGCTCTGCCCACCTGCTGCTATCTGTATTGACCTCTTCTGCCCACCTGTACTCCAGAAGCCTTTGCTACAATTAARAGGTATCAATTTGCACATTCCAATATGTTCTACAGCTCTGATGAAGATCCACACAAACCCGTGCCTACAGTTTCCTATTTACTAATCAAGACCTAAGCAGAAAGAAAATACTAATTTTTACTGCCTGCTAGTGGTTGCACTGAATCTTATCCTTCATCTTCTGTGGGCTTACAGAGCATCTGCCAGCTGAGCACCTGGTGCCAGATCAATTTTTTTCCCTTCCTTTTATCTCTTTACTTCACTTTTTTATGCCGTTCAGTTATTTCATATACAACCACGCTCCTTTTATTTCCCCATTCCCTCTTCCTTTTTAACTTTCTTCTTCTTCTTTTTTTCTTTTCTTTTTCTCAGATTCATTATTGCTTTTTAAAACTCAGCTCTCTGCTTAACATATCACTGAGGTGCTTAAAAATCAAAAATGTCCTGGCTGGCCACAGGTACCACAGTCACACAGCCTCACCAGGGCTCCTCTCTCTTCCTATCTTTTTGCTCCCCCCTTGTTTCTTCTTCCCACTTCCCTGATTCTTCTGTGTGGCGTCACTCCTCTCCATTCCCCTGGTTGCAATYAGCAAAGCCCGCAGTTTCTATTCCCTTTTTCTTCTTTCCCTCCAATCTCTTCCCTTCTTCCACCCCAGCCTTCATTTTCWCATAGCTACAGGTCAGAAAGGCCCCGCTGGCCTCATCTTCAGACCAGTTTAACCAGACCACATGGGGAATGCAACTGCTAGGTCAGTCTTTCCCAGAGGAGCAGCCAGACCCTCTCTGACGTGTCTCTCCTGCCACAATAACTCGTGCTCCAGATGATCCCACAAGTGTCCCTGGCGTTCACAGAGTACCATTAAATGCAGCAGCAGAGCCCGGTGCTGTCCCCAGAGTGCTGTATAGCACCGCAGCCACCGAGCTCCTGGCTAACAATTACCCTGCTTTATTTGCAGCCACTCACACAACAGSCACTGCCTGGGGAGACAAAGAAGCCCCTCTGTTTGTGTTCTGGTTCTCAGACTTTGGGATGTGGAAGTTCCACCACAAGTCCTGTAATTGCCACAACATGATGCCTGAACTGTGAACCTGAAAGTGCCTGAAGGGCAATCTCCTTATGGCAGAGCAGGACAGTTTTTGCTCTGACTAGCACTGGTATCTCACTTAAAAAGATCTTCCTTGTTGATATGAAAACTCTGCTTATAAAAACATTTTGTTAAGATAAAAAAATAATCTGGCTGCTCCAAAAGGGATGACTGGACCCACAAGCCCCTTTTCTCAATTACGCTCTCTAGCAATTCCTTTTGAATTATAGAGACTGAGATACAATCATTTTTTCATGTAGTTCCTAGCTCCAAAGCATTCTACCCTCTTAATGCGACACTGCACACAATCTCTCAGCAACACATTATTCCCAGCTAGACTTCAACACTTAGGCTAGTTGACATCTACAGTCTTGTACTCCCTGATGTGCCCATCCCATCTCACCACTGCACAGAAACKACTACTTGTAAACCACACAGGCAGCACCAGGCTGGTGTGAGGTACAAATTGCRACCAGCATCTCCTCACTGAAACTTTGAGGTCATGCTACTGAGCCACCAGTGGGGTTCCTTGCAGTTACATGTCTGACTCTAATGCCAGATGAGCAGCAAAAATAATCACAACCTTCTTGGAAGAGCTCTTCTTGTACATGATGAGGGCAGGCTACATCTCAAGTATTAAACCCACCTCTTGTAGAGCTTTTGTGATGCCTGCACAGTTTGGAGGTGCTCATRCTACAAGAAACAGTCAGATGAGTGTATTCAGGGGCAGCTGATACCAATGCAGATTTATCCAACACACGTGGCCGTGCCATGTGTACCCGTGCTGGGAGAGCAGCTCCCAGCTGACAAGCAGCTGTTTGAGGTGTTGCAGGCCCTCAGATGTCTCCAAGTGAGGGCAGGGTGGGTGCTGGCTGTGCACTGCACTCCTTCAGCTGGGACTGGGCAGCAGCAGCTGGCAGAGGGGGCCTGGGGCCAGGCTGCATCTGGTGCCAGTCCCACGTAGGCACGTCTGTGAGTAATGCTTTCTGCTGCTGTGCTTGGCCAGCAGATGCTGTACTGGCGAGGAGTTAACGCAACCTCGGTTACTCACACTTGTATTACATCTTGGCTGTGCTGCTCTCGGGAGGCTGCACATTCCAAAAAGTTCCCCAGAACTTGGGGGAAGCCAAATGGTACAGATGAGTGTACCAAAACCTACTCAGCAACACAAGCTCTGGGTACACAACACCCATTCTCTTTCTTCTYTGTCTATGAAGCCAACTTCATGGATCCTTATCTTTAAAACACTTTATATCCTGTGCCTGATGTCTCTAAAGGACCTAGGAAGGTAACTTTGGTCAAGAATATCAATGAGAAAAGGCTTCTTACAGTTCAGTTAATATTCATGAACAATGTTTTCTTTGAGCCAGCACTAGAAGTATGGGCTAGCATTCTACAGCTGCTAAGAACAAATCCCAGCAAATGYACAAGGGACATTTGAGTCAGCCTCTTCCCTGTTGCCACCACATCACAGCCTGTTTATGAAACACATATTTACAGAATTAAAAAAAACCCCAACCAAACCCCACTCTGCACAACTCTTGAGAGAATGAGARCTATACATGTGTGACCTACTGCAAGCTGTCACCACTAGTTGTAGTTCCTAAGAAAAAGAAAGAGTGAAAAAWATCTATTTAACCTACAAGACACTTGCCCAAACATGGTGGTCCCAGCCAATCCTAAAGAGAATGGAATGTGGAGGTCACCAATTTTCACCAATGGTAATTCTTCTTGACAAAAGCATGKCTCTGATTCAAAAGACCCCACCAGAAAAGGCTTGGAAGCCCAGTTGCCAGTCAAAAGACCCCAGGCAGCAGGAAAGGATGTTACCTATTCCAGCAGATGACCAGAAGGACACAAAACCTKYATRCRCTTGCTGYGTATGAAGCTGGAATTTCTCCCYTCACCATGGAAGAACCATGCTTATTTCAGGTCTGTGTATTTTCAGGCCTGGTTTGACCAGAAGTTGGCACACTTAGCCTAGACACGTGTTTCTGTCAGAAGTTTGTGAGTCTCAAGCAGATTTTATGATCATCTATTTTTCATGTGTGCAGGAAGAGCACACATGGCTTCACTTGAATGCACAGGCAGTAGGGAGCTCTTTGCCTACATGCAGTTTTACAGATTTTATACAGCTTTCAGCTAAATCACATATCTCCATGCAAAGTATGCCACTCTTGGATATCACATGGATTTTTAATGCTCTGAGGGATCCTTTGGGTCTATAAACAACAAGTAGATTACATTCATCTACATCATGACAGACTTTTTTTTCCCCCCTCTTGCTTGTGAAACAAAATATGGCTCTTGTTCTTCCCTGGAACYAGTATGGAATGCAAGCCCAATTCGTGTAGAGTTATGAGAAAACCATGCCATATTTTTCATTGTAATTAACTGCTTCAGAGCAAGACTTCTCATGTATAAAGATGAAGAAAGGTCTCAGCTTCGCCTGAAAGACAACTTGCCTTTCAGCAACGTCTCGCACTTTGAGTTTTGACTGAAACATTCCACTGCTTTGGTGACCTGTTGTGCCAAAAAAGCTGTCTTGTGTTACGCTTTGCTTTCAGCTGAATTTGCCAAGGGACAGAACAAAGTATTGCAATTTATACTGGAACACTATTTTGTGCTGCTCCACACATGAAATTGATGTTAGGGAAAAAGTGCACAAAGGGCATGGAAAATGTAAATAAATACTGTGATCCTTTTACCTTCAGTTTTAAGTAGATGGATTGAAATGCATGGATCCTAAAGATTTATGAATCCGTTTATAGTCCATTCTGGAGTTTTAACATTTCATGCAGCTTGTAGGAGGGAGTGTATTATTTATAAAAAGTCATGGTTATTCAGCAGTGTTTATTTCTGAAGAGCAACAAAATATCTTCCTGGGAGAATAGGAAATTCATAACTCTGGTTTACTACCAGGGTTAGCCAACTTAAAAGTCTTTTCTCATGACTGATTTACAAAGACCTTTGCTCTTATGAGCCTGTTTGGARCACTGGACATTTTGCTACCAGCAGTGGAAATCACCTCCATCTCTCAGGACAGACAGCACTGCAATGGATTCAAAGAGGTGGTGGGAACCTTTACTGTTGTGGAGATACTTGAGCTTTATTTCTGCAGCCCTTTTCCCAGCACAGTATTGAAAGGAAATTCAGAACTAGAGCCTGCAAGGAGAAAGCCCACAGCAGCTATTCACAGATATAATTTCTGTGTGACACCAGTTTCGTGGCCATGTGAACAATTTCTTCTGTCTGATGAAATCCATTTCTTGTTTTCATTTTCTGTCTTTGGGCTCCTTTGCCCAGAGTTGTTTTTAAAGCAAAGGGCCTGAAAGGATTATAATGTAAAAGTAAGTGCAGCCTTAGCATACCTTTAGTCTTTCTAGCTACTTTATCTCATTGGAATTGCAGTGATTGCTTTTCTTCCTAGCAGGTAATAAATCAGTTTCAATGMAAAAGAAAAACAACTCAGACATAAACCAGCATTTTCAAATGGTGTTTCGCAGTCAACTTTCAGCTTCAGAGGTGGAGCTTGCAGAAGTGGCATTCAAGCTCACCTGGATGCAATTCCTGCAAGCCACCAAGGGAAGTTCATAGTTGAACTGAACAAATCCCAAGTAGTCTGACCCATCCCTCCTGTCTCTGCTTGGCAATGCTGTCAACAGGAACACCTGAACTGTGTCTATGTGTAGAGCAGAGCCCAGCCACAGACAGATGCAGCCCTGCTCATCACAGGAGCCATTTCTGGCTTGTCTCCAGCAGAGCCTTGAGGGCAGGTGGATGGTGCTGCTCAGGGCTAAGAGGCAGTCTCTCTGTGGTTAATAGCTCCTGATAGATTTTGTTTCCATGAATTTCCCACGAACCACAKGAACATATGGCAGCCAGGAGGACCTGTGGTCACGAGCCTCACGAACTGTGTGAGAAGATAACTTTCCTAAACTCGGCACCTGCTAACATCATTCGATACTCCTACTTCATGCATTATGAAACAATAAACAATCATTTTGTATTCAGCACCTTGTGCCAGCCCTTATCTGTAAGCCCTGCTCYGTGTCTCCTGATATATTGCTAAATCATTCTAACAGATAACATCCTGCCCACGCTYTCCTTTTGAGCAGGGATGGAGAGCTGGCACTCGTGCCCCTGCTCATGAGAGGCATCACTGGGCAGTGTCTGACCACTGCATCCAGCAGGAGTGTCCCTTCCATGGTCCTGAGAGTGTCCCTGCTGTCCCAAGCACCTGGCATGGGTACAGTGTGTGAACCCAAAGGCACTGTTACCTCTTAAACACAGGGGTTTGGGAACTAAAGGCCACTTGCATGCCCCAGGCAAATATTGGGATAAGTTCAACTGCTCTGTCATGGTATCATGCCAAAGTGGTGACCAGAGGGGTGGTGGGGTCCTGTGTGCTGCTCASTGAGAGCCTGGGGGACAGCCTGCAGCTCAGGTCAGAGAGTAAAGGGTCATGGGAGCATTGCCAGCTGTCCTTGGGAACAGAGCATCAATGAAAATTACCTATAACAGAAAAACCACTAAGGCTCTTGAAGGATTTGCATAAGAAGGATTTGCACCTGGATCAGAAGTCAAAATCCTTAGACATTTTTGCACACACACACACCCCCCTACCTACACACATGCATGAAACATAATGCTTTGGATATTATGAAATTAGATTCCACATCTGAGGAGGGAGAGGCCTAGAAGAGCTACAGTTTTGTAAAACATCATTTGGCACTTTCCATCTCAGGATSTGAAAGGGATGTTTTGGCAATACTGGCATGGTACACAACAGGCTCCAACAGCAAGCACAGAGATGGTGTTCTAAGGAAAATGAATATTGCTTCCCATTTAATGTATGGCACCAACACTTAGAGTTTCTTAGCAAGCCACATTAATCTCCTATCTGATTTGCTAGCTATCACACATGTATTTAACTTTAYCTTAAATGAAACAAAACAGCAATACAGTGAAGTGTTGTTGAAACCTGAAAACAGTTCACTCCACATAATTAAATTTTAATTCAAAATGTCATTGCTTGTGTATGATAGAAACATTTTTTATGATCAGTCAGACAATTTCTAAATAATAGCTACCTTTATTTGAAGGCATATCAACTCAAAAAAGTAAAAAATGCAAATGAAGATTCTTCACTAGCTAAAACATTGATGTCAAATTATATATACAAATGGTAACATAAAAGAAAAAAGAAAAAGATTTGTCAAGTACATCAAGTAAAGCTCTGGAATAATACAGAGCTCCTTGCTGYATTAACCAGAAAGTTTAATAGCTTCCATTTAAAGAAAGAGGAATTAAAGGCAGAGTGCAGTCCTAAATACCACTCCCACCTACTCTGAACATGGTGGCAGAGCAATTTTTGGTAGGTCTGTGACACACAAACAGAAAGCATCCCAGGTATTTGCTGCCCAACACATGAAAAGTGGATTTTGCATCCAACACTGGGAGACTCCAGCTGAAGGTGAGCAAGATCCCTCTGCACTTGTGATATCCACAAAGTTGCTGTCCCTGCCCACAACCTCTCGGCTGTGTTTCCTCTGCTGGTGATGTGTGTCTTTGCTGACCCTGCTGTGCACAGACCCTGTGCTGGGGAGGTTCCCAGGCACAGCACACACCCTGCTGTCCCACACTGCTGGGACAGGTGGGACCCCCTGGCACAAACTGCCTTGGCTCAGCGTCCACCTCCTTCTGCTGCAGCCCTGCTGGAGGATCTCAGTCCCAGAAGGGTGAGGGTATCAGGACAGGACTGGCAAAGGCTTTGGCTTCCTATGGGAATGGCACATTCTGCTGAGAATACAGCCCCACCAGTTGTTTCTTCTTTACTTCCTAAAACTTGCCACAGCCTTGGTGCAAGGCAATCMCCATTAAACTCCGTGCAGGAGAAATGCACAGCCATTATGAGAAGTTCCCTGCAGCCCCCTGTCCTGCAKTAGCCTCACTGCAGGCTGCAGGCAGGGCATGCAGGAGTCTGGTGCAGGAAGGACTCTGAGAGATCCCCTGCAGATGATTTATGAGCTTAGACCGCTCTAAAATGCTTCTTCTTCCCATCATAGCAGGGAGATGTGAAATCTGCTGTGTGCCAGCTCAGTGAGCAGGGTGTGTGTGGCTGTGCAATATGTTGATAACAGACAAGGTGCCAGTAGATGGCTCTCAAGATATGAGGCCTATGGCTTTCACAGGGCTGAGCCACCTTCCTGGTTAGGGAGCAATGCTGCTGCTGCTGCATGCTGGGAACAAAACAGACACACACTGTACCTTGGGACAGGGCAGGGATGGCTTGGAACTGTGGCATCTTCTCCCYAGACATGYYTAAAAATAGCAAAGTTCTTAGCTTYTTWGTTTTTGATAATTCAATGCARAAATGCASTCCTCACTAAAGCACGCTCRAAATCTCTCTTTAATTCYTTAAGTGAGATTTAGGGGTTGTTTAAGTAGGCTGGGAAAAGCTGAGATAATGCTTTGYAGCACCCCTGTTAGTGTGCAAGAAGAGGCACTGCCAGTCCCAGCAGGGCTATGCAGTTAATAAGTCAGATTTTCTTAACCAAACAGCTGAGCTATGTCTATTTAGAGTTGATTTTCTCAAGCACACATGAACTAACACCCCTAAGGGGAGCGGGTCCAGGAGGGATGCTCACAGTTAGAAATTCTACAGAGGATTGAAATGTATTTCTAGTACTGGGTAACTACAGTAGGTAACATTTAATTGTGAGAAGAGGAAAAGAGAAGAGAGAAGAAGAGAGAAAACTCTCATTCTCAGTTTGGGCAGTGATTTATATCCCAAGTCTAAATTTTGTGAATTGAGTAAATAYAGAGATAACAAAAGCAATCAAATTCTTACAGCTATTCAGTCACTCTTAAATCAAGAAAGAGGGTTTGTACACCACAACTTTACTCAGACAACTGGCCATTTAAWGCATACACTAGAAATTCTGCTGGAAATGTCGCTAAATTTTTAATTCAATTTGGTTTTATGGTTACTTTAAATGCAGTTTTCCACAAAGCATGTCCTGAGGCCTYTGCCACTCAACTGTGATATATTTCCCTGGTCAGCAACCCCTGTCTATATACATTATACTCCTTCTGTTTCTTGGCTTCATGTAAGGGACAGCCGAGTGATTGCTAACTAAAGAAGGGAACACCATCTCTGTATGTTTCCAGTAGTCATTACTACTGCTAGGCTATTTTCTAATAGTCATTAGGTTAGCAACAWAAAACTAACTTTCATAATCTCTTTCCCTATATATACCTGGCTCTTTCCAGGAGCAAAGTAGGGAGAAAATGTAATTGCTAAAATCTCACACACTCATTATTCGCCTAATGATACCTTTTTTCTCTCAATCTTGCCCCATAAAGGCATCTATAGAAGTGAAGTTGTAGAGCTGCTGCTYCCAGTTATAATAGGAAGGAGAAGTCCAGGCTGGCAGTATTTCAACCCCATCAAGCAATAGTGTGAGTATGTAGAATATTAGAGTATTATGGAATAGGGTAGAATAAGATAATAACATAATACAGCGTTATTAGACACAGTGTGCCCAAACCATTTCCAGCCACAAGAAAAACAGGGGCAAGGGCAGGGGGCTTGGACTGGCACCAGTGAAGGTGAGGAGTCCTGAATGAGCTGCTTCCTTTCTGTGCCCTCCAGAGGAACAACACTTCCTGATTTCCAGCTCTGCTCCCAAGTTYGTGTGTGTTCATGTCACTCCAATCCAACCACAGGCTACAGAGGGAATTTAAGGAAGGYAGCTGGGAAAGTTTTGTCAGGTAAKTTAGGTCTGCCAYACATTTTGTATAAAGAATATCTAGTATTTCAGACTATTAAAAAAAAAACAAAGGATGAAATTTCACTGAGAAGTTGGGCTGAGTTGAGGTAGGAACAAACTGCTTTACTTTTTTTGGGTTTTCTGAACCCAAACKTTTTACAGAAGATGAGTGTCACTCAATCCATGATACTCTCCTTGCATGGAACTCTGCTCTCAGGTTTGAGAAGGAACTGTTAACTCAAACTATGTTAATGTAAGTTACATCACTGAACTGTAGCCTTTCTGATATTAATAGGGGTACCAGAAGCTGTGTGACTCATGTGAAAAAAAAGCTTCCATTCTTATACAAGGTCATAATTTCTCCTTTTTCCCCATCCCAGATTTCTCCCATGTGAGGAGGTAGAGGCTGGTATTAGCATTGGAAGGAAGTTGGCTGACATTCTGATCCCACGGAAATAAATGTGAGTTAGTTATTTTAGTTAGCCAGGATTTTTTCCCATCAGCTTTCATGACTAATATAGTTAGTCCTTGATTTACATGCTATTATCTCCCTATGAACTTTGGAGAATCTTGTGCTCATTTCTTTTTATTACAGCCCTAGAAACTATTAAGGAAAAGCTCACCTTGAAGTGTAGAAGACAAGGTGGTGGTTCTGAAAATACAGGCTATCTAATGAATTCATGGCTTCCCCTAYAGAACTGTTCTGGTAGTGGTGATAGGAATTTTTCAAGATGAATTTGACAAAATGAATTTCACTTATTATGCTTCTCCTTTTATGGACCTGTGCCCTGATTCAATCTCCCAGTCTGAACATCTGGTGTGCCTTAAAAAGATTCTTCCACGTGGAGCCTGGTTCCTGATTTCCTCAGCTATTATTTATTACATCGTTTGGGCTTTAGAAGGGATTGCTGAACCAGTGTGGATAATCTAAAAAATAAACTTAATCTAAAACTAATGCAAACTGTACAGCATAGGAGATTTAGAAAAGCTTACTTAGCAGTCAAGCAAAACCCTTTCATTTATCTTGGTACTTCCTGAATCCACCTCTGAACAGATATGGGACCATGAAGGAAAAAAACCCCAACTACTTTCTGAGTGACCAGAAGGCAGAAATTCCTCACACACTTGAAAGCAATTGCCCAAGCAATGTTTAGGGATYCAAACTCAGAGAGGGYTGAACTTGCTCACATTGCCCCCATCTCAGTTGCCAGGTGACATCAGGATGTTTTGGCCCTTGTTTTGAGAACAGTGTCCATTACTCACTCTTAAGCCATAGCATCTTTTTCAATTTAAATTATGACTGCCTTAATAGCCCGCTGTCTGAAATGTTCTTTGATACTGAGGCAGAATGTTTTCCAACAGTGCACAATCAAATCTGTGGGGCCTGCTAATGCTGCGTGCTGGCAAAACCCTATTTGGGACATAGAAAGGTGATTATCACCTTCTAAGCTTTGTCCAAATAGAAAGCTAAAACAATCTGGATTGGATGTGAACACTGCCTACAAAATTCTTTAACATCACATGTCTCCAGAGTCGAGGTTAGTGCCAGTGGCTTCAGCAAATGAAGCAGAATAATCCCAGATCCRAGGCTTTCAGGAGTGAGAAAGGCAGAACTGTTGGTAGCAGCAGTGCYGCTCTCGCACAGTTTGTTAAATACGGTGTGGAAACGTGAATGCTCAGGAGCTCCTGAACCCAGATGGAGGATTCTGAACRTGTTTGTGCAGTAACAGAGACTAACTCTGCTCTGGGCCAGGTGACATACTAGGTGTTGTATGAGATACCTTCTGGCACTGTTGGGGATTTTCTACACCTCAAGCAGCAAGTTTTAGTTAGAACTTTTAACTTCTTTTTTCCAGAGAAGGTTTCTCT
>CADDXX010000224.1:965962-1188927 GCA_902810485.1 Alauda arvensis
TAAGGGTTTGTGTTGCCATAACAGCACATTTTTCTCTGATACTGATGGGGCAGATCCAGTCCAAACCCTTCTCCCAGTCATATTCATCTGTTCTAATACACATATGACATAGATATAATTCAGAGAATTGTAAAATGGCCCAGAAGATGAGAGAAGGGATCTCTGGATTGCTTGGTCAGATGCTCTTTATAAAAACAAAAGCCACATCTGGGTTATTTTGCTGAATCAAAATTAACTGTTTCCTTGTTTAATCTTCAAGAGCACTTTTAACCAACATGGCACCTTGAAAAAGAGAAAACAGTTCCTTAAAAGCACCAGTATGCCTGCACTACAACCTTTCTCTGGGGTACCTAAGACCAGCATGCCAGCACTTGATTGCAGAGATTTGTTCTGTGCTGGAAGCAGCCCCAATACAGACTTAAAAGACAAAGTCTCCCAGCCTCATTAGCCCAGCTGCCCAGGGCATGCCCGAGCTGCCCACCACGGCTCCCCTGGGGCACGTTCCTGCTTCCAGCTGACCCAAAGAGCTGCGGAAGCTGTGGCTGGATCTGAGCTCCGGAGCCCTTCCCAAATCCGAGTTCAAGCGTATTTGTGACTTCCCGGCGGGGAGGAATGCAGCGAGTGGCCTGTCCCTGCCCTGTGCCAGCAGGCCCTGCAGCAAGCACGGCGTGGAGGCCATGGGGGCTGTGCTGGGGCTGGCTGGGTGCCCAGCCCAGCAGAGACCCAGGCTAAGTGTGAGCCTGAGCAGCAGCGACAGAGCCAAGGCTGCTCATGCACAGCACCCCTGCCCGCCGGWGACGGGGCTCCAGAGGCAAATGCTCAACTGCCTGCTGCAAATGAGACGTCTGTTAAAGACTGTCAAATGGCTTCGAAGTGAGATTTCTGGAAAATGTACAAAATGAGAAYGAAATTACGGCGCTGCTGTAGATAGTGACAAAGCATGAAGATACATCAGCATTAAATAAATAGCCAGCTTGGGGTTCTCAATTGCAATTACCACGTACTCTCKGTGTTTGTAATACCTAGGAGACCCATAGCACATTACAGAATTCTGTTAATTACTAAGTAAGTGGAGAAGGAGAGGAAAAAACACTGTGACCAAAATGTATATTGTGTATTGATTTAGAGCACTGTAATTTAAAATTAATAATTTATCATTCCTCTTAGCAGGCTACACTGTATTTTATAAAAAGTAATGAAACCTTTAGAATACAGAGGAAATAATTTCCCACTCTGTCATTTCATCTATGCTGAGAAAGGGGAAGGAGTGGTTTGGCTTCCTCTTGCCACATTTATAAAATGTGCAGTTTAGAAAGAGTAGATAGCAAGATTACAGACTTCTCTTCGCTGTTGCTTATCATGCAACAGTGGACAAAATAGTAACTGCTGTGTGATGTTAAGAGAATCTTTCCAGGCAATACCCTCGGGAAGCCATCACAGGAGCACTCAAAACAGTGACAATCATTGTCCCACCAGTTTCAGCAGTTCTAACCAGCAAAGGCTGCTTGGCTTATTGAATGATAATGAGATTGTCTCTCTATTGCTCAAAAAGTTAAGTCACTCAGATCAAGATTCCACWAGAAATACAACACTGCAAGCTATTAATGAAATCACAGTTGGTTCACATCAATTAGAGGAACAACCACAACAAAACTAACTTGTCATGAGGAATTATTTAATCTTGCTGTAGCTGCAACCTTTGTTTTGAGTGCATGTGCCCATTTGGGCTAAATAATTTCTGACAACCGCGCTGTGAAAACTTTAGGGGGAAAAAAAGCTTCATAGAGAGCTTCAAACAARCCCAAGTATTAAGTTCTTATGTGTGCCTTCTTTATAGAGGCATTAATCATTTTCAGTTATTGCTCATTTTTAGTGCAGATAGCTCCTGCTGCATCCTCGCTGTCAGAGACGTGAAAAGCTTCACAGCACGGTGAGGAGGTCAGGTCCCAGCCTCCTTTCCAGTGGAAACAGGGCTTATGGGATTACATTGATTATGAGCATGCAACTCTTTTCTCCCTCATACATTATTTATTTAATTGCCTGCTTTCAACCAAACTAGAGAATCACAGATTTCTCCAAAGTAATTAAATCCCTACAAGTTTCATTGAAGCAGACAAATGGGAAAAGGACAGAGACCCTAGACATGCTCTGAACTCAGCTCCTTTTTAATAGACACCAAAGGACTTCAAGAGGAGATTCAACTAATGATACCAACTACAAGTGAAATCCACGTGAAACTCTGACCCTTGTCAAGGATCTTTAGAGACAAATTAGAYACTATTACACACAAATTTGGTGCTGATGAATCCGTGCCAGCTGCAATCAGCTGCTGCATRCCCTTGTATCTGGCATGGATGCTCAATGTGTTGAAAGCATAGTCCAAAGTTAGGACACTGTCCCAAGATCTAGAGAAACAATACTACTCTGCCATGCTCTTCTGTGTGACTGTGGATTAGGATTTGTGTGATGGTGCTCAAATGAGGATCATGCCTTTGGTGTCTATAAAGAAAGATTCAACAGATAGTAAGGCACTCACACCATGTGGGGACACAAAGAAGGAACCTCAAAGACAAAACCACGATGCTTAACCCTGGAGAAAATTAGGAAATTACCATACAGGCCTCACTTTCTCCCACTTAAGGCATGACTTGTCTTCTAGACTTCATTTTTACATATCTTGTATCTTTTTTTTTTCTGACCACCTACCCTCTGACACCAGTTGGTTCCTTCCAGGTGATTCAAGATATTTAATCAGCCTGGGAAGCACTAGAGGAACAGGGCTTCAGAATGAGGCTGCAGGAAGAGAGTCCAAAGCATGTGAAGAGGCAGCATCCCAGGACAGCTGGGATTTCCACAGAACTGCTACTCTGCCTGCAGTTTGATTTACATGCCCTGTTGACTGCAATGATATACTCCCAGTAACTTTTCTCTTGAGACTTAATTATAAAATTAACATCCCAAATTTTAAAAATTTGTACAGGTCTCCAAACAAAACCATCAGAAGTAGGAAAATTGTATATAGGTGGCAATCAGTTATTAAGAGCCATAGACATAGGGAAAAACCAGAAACTAAGTGGCTTATCTTAATGTCTAGTCATGGATCATCTAACTGTTGTGCAGAGAGTAATGAAGGATAACAAAGGCACTCCCACCCATACTGCCAAATCACTTGTCTCCTGCTTAAATGCATCCTTAATGATGTAACTACTCCAAATCTCATCCCTAAGCAGGTCAACAGAATACAGAGATGGTAAATATCCAAGTGGCTCTTGGAAGAACATCCCTGCTGTTATCCCTAGGCAACATTGTCTATTACACTTCCAAATTAATGAAGACCAAACCAGCAAAAAATTCTGGGTGACAAAACAAAGTGTATCTCCTAGCTCTGGATGGGCCACTGAATGATCATTCCTCTGCTCAAAAGGTTTGGTTCCAATTACACCCCTGAATTGCTCATTCCTTGAAGACATCTGGTGTAAACTGCTTTCTGAAAAGTWGCCACATCTTTCACAAAGTTATGCAGATACAGCAGCTGTTGTATACACGCTCACCCAAAAGCGAGAAGTGGTATTCTGCTTTTTCCCCATCTTGGAACACAAACTCACTTCTTTGCATCTCCTGTGCAAGCAGAATTTGATTTTTTTGTTGTTGTTGGATTTGGGGGTTTTTTGCTTTGTTTTGTTCTATTTTGTTGGGTTTGTTCCTTTTGGGTTTTTTTCCTGCTGACTCCATTCCTTCCACATAAACCTGTGCCTGCAAATTACAAATGCTGTGTTGCTAAGTTCTGGCTTCATACCTAGAAAGTGTTTCAAAATCCTGGCTGAGGCTGTGCTGAGAGCTCGACGGCTGTTTTGGTGGCAGCTGTTTTCTCTGAGTCAGCTGGAAACCAGCTGTTCTTTAGCTCCCTTCTCCTCAGTTAGAGGATGCTCACTGGAGGCAATTTCTGGGATCTGTGATTTGTTTGCAGGAGATTGCTGGACAGATCCTGCTTTTCCCATATGCTGGAAGGCCACCTCTGCAAACAGCTGTGCTGCTTGGAAAGGTGTGACAACACTCTGGCTTTTGAGAGTTTGATTAATCAATATAATGTGAATTTTGTTCAAAACTGTATGGGTCCAACCTAAATTTCAGTTATCAACAGGAATGTCTCTGCACACTTCACTGAGATTTSAGTTAGATTGTGCTAAATACGGCATCTCTATTTTCCCAGCACATGATGGTTGGAAACAAAATTCATCTGTGTGCAGAGAGATCAGAAAAACAAAATCCATACTGAACTCAAGCAATGAATAAACTATATCWGAGTTAGGAATGTGGTTTGGTTTAACTGTCATTTAGACTGGCCTGGTGTCAGTACCTCCTGACCTCAGCCAGAGGATTCTGGCAGTCCCCTGAAGAGCAGGGACAAAACAAAGCTCCAGCAGCTTGAAATAGCATAAAATGAGTTATTGTGATGGAGCTTTTAATAATAYACAAGACACATACAGTGTCCATGTTTGGAGTAAAATAAGGATGGTATTTACTCTGAAATGTAGGGCTGACTTGGATCATGGCCCTACAATAGTGAATGGCAAAAAAATCCCCAACAAAACAACTCCACTYGTATTTTTTAAACTAAAATTTTAACAGGATTCTTTTTCCTATGAGACATATGAAGAGGTATCTTTGCTTACATTATTTTAAGGCCTATTTAATAAATCTGCATGAATTGTCAGTGTATTTATTTGATTTGATTTTACACAATGGGAAAAGGGGAAATAAATGTGCTTAACAGAGAAAACCAAGCACACATCTAAAATGATGAGATCTGTCCCAGCATTTGCTGTGAACATTTGATTCTGCATCCCCCCTACCCCCACTCTTGTGTTTCTGTGCCTCTGTTCTTTCTAGATTTTATCTGACTCTGAGRCTCAGCTCCTGTCTCTGGAACAGAGATAGCACACCTAGGCTACTGCAGCCTAAGGAATGAAAAATGGCTATTAGTGGGATATTTGTTGCAGGAAGATAAAATTTTGAAATGTTCTAGCTGTATAGTAACTGCCATAGAATGCAACATAAACGTATGCCTAGAAATGGACAACCCCCATGGACCTTCTCAGTTTTCCCCAGTTTCTTGGGTTTTTCTTCTGTTTTTCTTTAAAACCTCATCAGGCTGTATTGCAGGAGGCGTGCACAAATATAAACATACAACAAGCTGTCTAAATATTTATAGTTCCAGGGGATAAGGAGACATTTTAAACACTTAATTGCAGTAAGAAGCTGAATACAGGGGACAACACAGGTACCATTCCTCAATCTCCCTTGGTTAAAGAGAGGGACAAATATTAACGYAAGGCAAGCACAACACCTACAAAAGCTGGATCAACACTTCTCCCAGGGCACTGCCAATCAGCAATTCCTGATGAGTGATGTTAAACAGGAAAATATTTTGAAGAAGGTTTACATGTCCTTGTGGACAGGTCTGCCCCTTCCCTGGGCTCAGCCTCCCCAGCTGAGGAATGGGCTGATGACCTGCTGTCCCTGCCCATCTGCCCTCCCTGGTGTGGCACCTCAAAGCACTGCTCCTGGTGAGGAGGTGGGAGTGCAAAGSAGAGTTTGTTCTTAAGGAAGAAAAGATTCTTCCAGTGATAGAAACCCACATGTTACAGATGGGTACATGCTCAGCTCCTGCCTGCTTTCAGAATGGCTTCTGCTCTCTAACACCTACTGCTGCTTTTTTTCTCTACATCATCAGCAAGGATCTGCTCYCTGTGACAGGGATTTATTTTGGAGAAAAAGCAGAAGTTGGAGTCCTTGCAAAGAGCACCAAAAYGACTTCTGAATAAATTGCCACTGTGACCACCCTCTGATACCACACAAACACAAAACTAATGCTGCTCCTGTGAAGGTTACGGGATTTGTCTTGTCTTTGWGGAACCTTATGCTGCTGTTTCATATTCTAATAGAAATTAAAGAGCTAATTACATACAATTTAGACTGCACATGAGGGACACAGGCTCAGCTTCTAGCTGAGCTGGGAAAATTTTAATTGTTTAGTTAGAAAAGCAATCTATTTGGAGATGTGCAAAAGCAACTTCAGATTCTAGGTTAAAAGTCATCAGAGCAATTTATGATCTTACAACTATTAATTTCCTAATTTAGATCAAGGAATAGCAACTGTAAGGAAAAGGCAGTGACTGTGCAGATTAGATCATTAGATCCACAGTCAGCAGAACTAATGTCCATTAACCTAAGTGGCAGCATTAACACCCTTCTTCCTGGCATGGACCCACTGCCTCCCCCTAATCTGCTTTTCTGGAAGAACACCTGGCTACAGCAGAGTGAGGCAATTCAGGAAAAAWACACAAACAAACTAAGCAGAAAGGCAGCATCCATGCTTATTTGGCTATGGGATTTTSCACTGTGATATGGAGTCCACCAGTGATGGGCATGAGGGGAGTGTGTCCCCTCCTTCCCACCAGACTGCTCAGGACACTGAGGATCCCAAAACCACTTTGCTGGGAAATGACTGGGGAAAACTGCAGGGCAGAAGGAAGGAAAAGCRCTAGTTTTCTGGCCAGCATCAATGTCACCTGCCTCTTCTCTCCTGCCYGGTCAAGTCACACAAAAACCTGACAGACAGCTTCCAGCAGAGACTGGCTGTGGTGCCACTGGCAACCACAGGACGTTAATACATTGAAGAAAAAAAATAAAAAGGCAGAGAAAATTCAAAGGCATTTTATTTTTATCATAATGAAGAAATGTCTTCRTGTTCCAGTAATGAATGTGAACACACATATTTTAGGGAACTTATATTTACTCCTTAGCTATTCTCATTTCCCAAAAGCGCCCCTTTCTGGGTCTGCCACCATCATTTCTGTACAGTCCACAGTCYGCAAGGAATGCCATTTAAAAACTGCTAATGTGGAGGATTTAAACAGCATTATGTGGCTGACAGATTCTGTCTTGCTGTGCAGAAGGGATAAGTAGCAAAAACYAACAATAAATTAGAAACTTGCAACAACAGTGAGATTTAACGAGCGCGSGTTCACAGAGAGCTGCCGAGGGCAAATTAAACCAACTAGGATGGATTGCCATCTGTTTTGGGCAGTGTCACTTGGCAAGGGCCTAAGGCCAGAAGGGACTGGTGTTATCTTTGCTGTCTAGGTCACCACACCATGCTGCCTAGGACAGGCTCGAGCCATGGATTGAAACWAAACTTCCCCTYATGCCAAMGCACYACAAAGCAAAGACATTTTGCATAACCCTTGACAAGTTATCTGCCRTATTAATCTGGTGATTTGCTCAGTTGAGTCTCCAGATTTATCTGTTCTCTTTTAATTGTGGCCATGATTCAGTCATCGCATCCATTTTTGCTGATATCAGTGAAAGTTTACCTCATTTGTTCAGTAATATCCTCATTTTATTGAAAAGATAAGGAAGCAAATATAAAATGGGAGATATTAATAAACATTGGACTGACTTAGTGCATCAAACCACCACATGAGCACTCATAATTTAAAAAAAAATAATCAYGTCAGTCCCTGAATTAATGCAACTCGAGATCTGGGCTCTATTTTCTAGGGTCTACACAAATCTGTCATAAAAAAGAAATACACAGGCTCTGTTTTGAGGCAAAAACATTGGGCAACTGTTTCAACACCAATCACTAAATAGATTGCCTGATATATTGGTGGAAAGTTCAACATTTCAGGTCCAAGAAAATAATGAACCCTCTAATGCAGAATAAAACACACTGCCCCCGTTCAACCCTTCTGCAGTACTGACTGACCTGCCACTGAGCTTCACTGCTAGGGTGAAGATCTGGGTGGTGAGAAGGGGCCTGGGCAGCTCCAGAGCAATGTGCTTTGACCATTCTRCAGCAAACCTCTSSAGGACATGGAGGTAAAGCACTGTGYCCCCTCYCCACCTGAATGAYGTGGGATCAYGCTGSACTTCAGCTGCCAGTGGACTGAGTCTATGGATCAGTGGTGACTCTGGTGCCTCTGTTCTGTGGTGGGACAGTAAAGGTGGAKCTTTCTGGGGTTTTTTTCCTGAGTTCAGGTGCACAGAATGCACTTTGCCTAGAGAWTTCCATTTCCCACCCATCACGAAGAGGGCAGAGACATGAAAATCTTCAGGGTGCTGCTGCATGACCTCTGGGGCCATGTTRGAATCCATCAACAGCACTAGCAGTGAGCTCTCTTTGGAGAGAAACTGCTTAATATGTACTTGTATAGTCCACTGACATAGAACTGTCAGGGCAATAAAAATAAGAGCACTGTCTTCATTCTTTTCCATTTTCCCAGCACAAGTGTCAYAACACCATATTCCTCCTTCTCTCTTAAATAGCAGCAAAGCTGTTCTGTGTGTCAGAGCTTTTGTTTCTTACCAGAGAAAGAGAATTGTGTTGGGGTGGTTCCTTTCAGTCCTTGTTACTACAGAGWTAAGGCACTGCCATGGGAAGGGAATATTGCTAATAAGAGCATTACTTTTTTGGCCTCTTCTGGGCTTTGACATGCAGAAGTAAACTTGAGGCTTTTACTAAATGCATATTTTCAAGGGACATCTATGTGGTACTTTAGATCACATAGATACTGAGGTGAGAGGTGACCCTGCACAGGAAAGTGAATCCACATCTAACTGCAGCATGTTTGGGTGTGAGATCTTGATTTTCCTTTGTAGATGCAGAAAACAGCCCCTTCACCCAGCTTTACTGACCTCCAGCTCTGAACCAGCATGYGTTACATTGCCTAAAACCACCAGGCTGATCAAACCACAAGATATCAATAAGCAGAGAATTGCACTCTTGCTGCCTTTTGAGCCTCTAGAGAACATTTAAGTTGTTTTGCAAACTTTTCTTCMTACTCAAACAAAAGTCCAGTGAAATACTTCCTTTAAACAAAACCAGCTTTTCACATAACCCTTRGTTTCTTGAGCTCTGTCTAGAAAAACACATCCAAGTACCACAGGAGTCTGAAGAAAATACGAGAAGCCAGAGCCAGCAACACTAGCATTTTAAATGAGAACATGAATTTCTCTGACATATGGGAATAGTCAAAGAAAAGAGAAGGTGAGGACCGTGCTCAAGGCAGACAAGGGCATTGCTGGAAAGGGAGATGGACAAAGAATTTGGCAGAATTCAACTCACACACTTCCTCAGCTGAAGCAGATAAAACTTGCCTTTTTCTTAGAGACCTGTTGTTATGGTTTTAAAACTTTCCTTTTTTTTTTTTTTTCTTCCCTCCAGCCTCCTGCCTATCTTTTAGCTGCAGATTTAAAGAAATGGGAGGCAGGTGCATTGTGAGATGAAGGACTGTAAAAAAAATGAAAGAAGCAGCAGCCCTTATCATTGTCTGCTCTGTTTCCCAAATCTATGAGCMAGGCTGTGAAGGAGCTGCTCTTTAGCCATCCAAAGAGAAAGCTCCTGATGCAGCCAGTGCCGTGTCTGGTGCCTCACAGGGACAAGGGTCCTGCTGTCCCTTTCACTGGGCCATGGCGGGGAGCAAGTTCCTTCTCAGGCTCCGTGGCAGGGTGGGCAGGGGGGAAGGGTGGCAAGGGAGCCCGGGAACAGACTGCCAGGAGCAGGGAAAAGGAAGCAGGAAAACTACCAAGACAGACAGAGTGGAGGAGGCTGGATGAGAATCCAAACAGTCACAGCCAAAACGCGAAGCTGAAGCAGAACACTATATTTAACACAACTGCTCAATTGAATGCTGCTGGAGAGCTTAAGTTTTGRAGGATCATAGAATTAGGGAGTAACTTTAGGTTTAGTGCTTCTTCCCCCCGCTCTGTTATGACCTTCACTGCTCACATCCCATTCACATGTAGGTAGGAACTTCCCCAGACAGCATCTTCGCACCTGTCATTTCCTGGAGCAGTCATACAYACCTAATAAACCTTTTCAAATATGATGTCTTGCTTAATTTAACACCATTGTCCTGAYGTAAGTGCACGCTATGGAACACATTTTAAAAACTGCATTAAATTTGCCTCCAATAAGCTTGGGGAGCACTGAGGGTTTAGTAGCAATCTAAGCTCACTCGAAGGCAATGCTTGCAGAGCCAAGAAGGATGGAGAGAGAGCTTGAAGAAAAGTTAGGAAAGGGSAGTTATATGGAATGCCACTACTTTTCCTCACAGTTTTCTGATTTATGATCCTTTCCAACAACTGTAAAACAAGATAAATAATTAATATTACAGCACGGACTGTTACAATAAATGAATATATTCTGGTGGAGTTGCATGTGACTTCAGAGAACTACTCCATGTTACCAGCTTCATCTTTAGATTTGATAGCAAAACCATGATCAAACCTTATTTAATGCCAATATACTGATAGTCCTGGTGGAATTTATATCGTTGAATATGCATCTGCTTGGTCAAGTTAGATCACATATCAGACAACACTAAAAATTTCTGACAGAGTTGCACAAGATTGCAGCAAAAGCCATCSAAATAGAGCAGCATGATAGCAAATACAGCAGTTTAAACAAGGGTTCAATATTTAATACTGTATTCAATTTTGTATTTTGAGAGGCTGGCAAGGATTAAGCTTGAAGAATTGAAATAATTTATTTCATAGGTCTTTATTCAAGCCACACAGTAAAAAAACCTGTCCATCGTGGCCTCAAAACCATGACACAGATGAATTGCTTCATTCTGTTTCCACACYAGGAAYTGGATATTGTTTAATTAGGGAGAGRTATTTTAAGATGCCTGGAGATTGACTGGAGCATTTATGAGATCCTTCTACTTTGCTGTTAGGTCTGAAACACAACTGTGAATGTCGTGAAAACAGAACCTGTTCCTTGCCCAGGAGTTTACCATCATGGAAATGACTCTGGGTTACAGATCAATATTCTTGTAGGTGCATGGCCTAAGCCAGAATCCACTGAAGCTCCCATGTTCAGACTCTGACCTGTGTAAACATCACAACACTGGTGGATGTCCATCACCTTGCTGTGGTGGAGCTGAGCCAGCCCAGAACRCAGCCTTGTCCAYCCCAGGCAACAGGGCTGAGTGCTCMGACCAGCTCTGTGCCAGAGGCACAMCCTGCACTGTCTGACACAGTGCACCTGTAATTAATGAGTCTCTTCAAGACTTAATTACACTTAATGCTCTCCTGGGGCAGAGTGAGGTGGCAAGAGAGACTCCCATACCTGTTTGTCAACAGAAATACCAGCTTATAACAGCAGTCTCTAATAAATTCCATCTTGAACGTCACAATACGACCAGCTGTCATCTCCTGTCCCTGCCAGGAGACAGGGACAAGCTGAGGAGCATGGACTCCCACTATTAATTAYTGGACAAAGAAGTTGCCATGACAGAATTGTCTCTCCCCTTATGTCAGCTTTTACCAAGGTTTGCAGAATACCAGGATCTGCTTTTCCACACAGTGACTCTTTCCAGACCTTGCAGTAGCCACAACCCTACTGCTGAGCTGCAGGAGACCACACTGGCACCACACACATTTCAGCATGTGAGCACAACGAGACAGGCTGTGCACAGAGCTTAATTCATGCTTGGTTTCCCCCCTGAAACACAAGGAAATGTGTTTGGGATGATTTCCTTTGTGACTAAATGGAATGCCAGACCTCATTTCTTCTTTAAACAGCAAAACAAAACAAAGCCCTCCACTTAATATTGGAAACTACAAAAGGTTTAGATTTTAAAGCTGGGTAAGGCTCCCTTATTTGCAAATTTCACTGGATAGCAAAGAATAAATACATTCTAAAATACCACAGAAAACAAGAGCTTGAGATCTGCCTCATGTCCACTCTGTGAATGAGGGAGGAAGGCCAGGCACAGATCTGTGATAATCACTGAACCCCTCAGAACCACCCAGAACAGTGGCAGCAACATCCTAAAGACTACTGGGGTGCCAAAACATGRGTGCTGTAGAAATAACAGGAACTCATTCTTCAAGCAAGGATTTCAGCTGTGAAGCAGTATGCATTTTYTGGAGTGAAAAAGGAAAGATGCATTTACTTGAGGATTTGTGATCTGAATATAAACACAGGCAAAAACTAACAGAGGGAGACAATGTCTGTGAACTTGTCTGAACTTCTCCCCTCCAAACAGTACCCTCAGCTCCCACCTGAACCTTTTCTTGAACTGTTACCTGTTTCCAGAATGGAAGGGGCTGTAGCACTTTACCAAGTGATCCCCTTAGCCTCATTTTACCAAACGAACCCTAACCCAACCCTAACCTTAAATATCCTTGGCCTGTTTCTCCCTTCACGGGGAAGAGAGCTACCTTTGGCCCTGATGCTAAAAGGATAAAAGGRAGGAGAGCACTGCAGAGCTATCACCACAACTCAGCTGAGCTCAGCTGAGCCTAATGTGGAGCACAGCCAAAACAGTGTCTGAGGAGAAAGCTCAGATTAGCACATCCCGACTATTCCTCTGAAGTGGAGGTGTCCAGCAGATCCCTCCCTTGTTTCCTCACTGCAGCTTGAATCACACAGCCTTAAGGGGCACTGTCTGAAGGTGGAGGTGTTCCTGGACACACAGGGCACCGAGCAGGGACCAGCCCTCCCTCCTGGAGGAGGCAGCTGTGTTTTTTGGCAAAGGGACTCAAAGAAGTGACAGAACACCCACAGGTGTGGGATTTCCTGGCAGTTCCTACYACTGGACAGCAGAAGGTACCTGAATTCCCCAGTGTAAAAGACTGGAGCCCCTAAAATGCAAACCCACAGAAAGCTACTCAAGCTAGAGGAGACCAGCACTTCKTATGAGAGAAGCCAGAAATCACAGACTTCCACAGGCTGCAGGCTGTGTGCTCCACATGCAGAGGRAGGAAGAGAGAAATGCAGCACCAAKAATTTTCCTAGAGCTTTTTTAGGAGTATCTGCACAAGTGCTAGAAAAACTGCCTTCCCCATTCCAGTYAAATAAGACTAGCATTTTCTTCCAGTAATTTCTAGTAGAGTGCACATTTGGTTTCCTGTAAACTGTAAATTCATGAAGACAAGCCCCWCAAACCAGCACGAGTAGGAATCATCCCAAGATTTATGTGTGTATGGCATTCTCAAAAAACTCCCACAAATCATTTATATGGCAGGATGTGTACATGCTGGCTGTGAGCAAGCAATCAGGAAATAACATTTCACATCCCTGGGCTGGCACTTGAGGTGGGGCCTGGAATACAGCTGGAGAATAGGRGATTTCTACATCTTGTAAATGTAGTAGAGCTCTCCATGTAAGACCAAATAGCAGAGTTATGAGGGAAACAAGCCTTCCCCATGGATTTGTTGGGATGTGAGCAAGAGTTGCTGCATCTGCTGAGATTTCTCTCCAGGAAGCTGCCCAGGTCTGTTCAGTTCTGAGCTGTGCCAGTGAGGGAGGAGCATGCTGGACCTAGAGCACATCCTCACTGTTCCCCTGCTGACATTTCTGGGCTGTGCTTCTGGATCCCCTTACTCATGGATTCTCCAGTTATTCCTCACTGCTCTCTCACAGTAACTTGTTACACACCCCTTGCAGTGTGTAAGAAAAGAGCTGCTACTTTTGGAGGTCACAAACAGCTAAATGTTCAGGATGCTCAGTTACCACCAGGAGAACTGAGATTSGAAGGGAATCCTCGTGGTGCTGTTGCTTACATTTCACAAGAGCAAGTGCAGCTCGTGGCTGCTCCTCTGAATACCAAGTTGATTGTGAATTCATGATTCTTGTGGTTTCAGGAAATTGTCATCGCCTACTCAAAATCTGCAAAACTTTGAATGCATTTTTAGTGGGCTCAGAGAGAATGAGACATTATTTTGTGTCAAGAGTAACTAAAAGCTCACCATCAACCCAGTTTTACTCCTAGTGGAAGGAGTYAGAAGCATAAAACCAGCTATCAGCCTGCAGTGACTCTGCTGAGAAAGGAGGAGAAAATAKTCCTCCTTTTGCCAGAGTAAACCAGATTTCAGAATCAACCTGAGTACAGAAAAGCTCCAGCCACAGTGSAAAAACATAGTTGAAAAGCCAACAATCAGCCCAGAGTACAAAGGTTGCTTGTGTTTTCTGTACCTAGGGTTGCAAATTCACGTTTTTAAACTCAAGGGGCTCTGCACCCACCTCACAACAGCCAAACYAGTGGTGTCAAGATGGCCACGGTGGCCATGACTTAAATCCAGGATTTAAAAAAACAAAAATCAACTTCTCCAAGCACAGAGACTGCCTGATCTCTTTCAAGCTAGGATGAATAATACAGATATGTTTAAATTTGAAATACTCTTCTTGTGAGCTTTATCTTCCAGCAGCAAATTCCCATCCCTCTTTCCCCAGCTGAGACAAGATATTCCTGAATATTTTATAACTAAAAATCTTCTTCTCTTTGCCCTCCTATGTAGATTCTCACACCCTGCAGCCCAGCATGACAAGTTCTTCTCTTTGAAATATTGAGCYACTTTCAGTGGGTCTTGTCAATCCTTTACACCTATTTTAATTGAATATTTCAAAGTGGAAGGAGATCAGAGCACTCTGCCTGGGTGGGCACTGGCTGATGGTGTCAGGCTCTCTCTGCTCTCCTCCAGCTGAAGTGATCAGGTCCCTCACCTCACTGGGCTGAGGGGATGATGGATGTCACAGCCTAATGGGTGAAAAGTGGTGACAAGAGAGCTTGAAAAAGAGCAGAAAAAAAAGCATGCTAAATTTAGAAGCTGTTTGTTTTCAAGAATGGGTTTGAACTTTAACTCACACAAAAATTACGCCTCACAATTCCACTCTTCCAGGACATCTTTGTTCCTCAGCTAGGGCCATGGAATACAATATCACTCTATTATTAATAGCAAGGCTCACTGTTTATTTGCCTCCACCTCTCCAAGTGTGGATGCCTGGATCCTACAGGCAGATGTAGCACCCAGSTCTGGTCTAGATGTGGTGTAGTAGCTGCATCCAGCCCAGGTTCTTTCCAAAGAAAATTCATGGGAAACACTGGAGGCCTGGTGTTATTCATACCAGAGTCAAACCAAAGGATATGTAAACTTCAGCTCTGGTCAGCTCTGGTATCATATTTAAATTTTAAATAGAATCTGAACAACTATTAAATGACTATTAAATTTCTCAAGCAGTTTATTCTTCTGGATAAATTAAAAGGCAGCATAAAATGGGATCTYCTGTACTTCAATTACATTTCTTTGCTTACAGGACAATCAGTCTTTTCAGAGGGAAGGACTGCAGATGAAATGGCTTGTCTGTACCCAAAAACTCTTGCCAGGACATTCTGAATATTGGGGACTATCAGCCCTGTTAGCATCAGGCCACAGGTAGAGAATGAAGAGAGGCTGCCACAAGAAAAAGTCCTGAAACTAAGTACAAGCCAAGGGGGRAAAGGAGGAGAGTGTTTTCCWGARAGCAAGACAGTTAASRAAATACTGGTAAGACATTTTGATGTTAGAAATACCTTTGCTTCTTTTTCCTTCTTTAAATCATCAGGTTGTTTTAGCTGGCAATGACATTGTGAAATTAATTATTTTACTTTGTTGTCCCAGGCAGAATCCCCTGCAATTCCTTGATAAAGTCCTATCTCATGCTCATGTCTTCATCAATTTAGAGTCTTTACTTCCCATTAGAATTAGTTGTTTACGGTTGACAAATATTATCTGTATTTTCCTTGCTAAAATGATCATGGGGATAAAACTTCCATTTTTATATTCACAAATAAAGCTGAACAATTATATGGCTTTTGGCATAAACAGGAACATAACAAGATTTCTTTTCAAATATTTTTCCTCCCTTAAATTCTCTATTGTGGTATTTTGGATCCTATGCTCAAACATTCAGTGTAATTAATTAAGCTTTTTATTCTCAAGAGTATTTTAGTGGGATTTGCCAGAAAATGTTTGGAAAACGGCTATGCATTTAATAATAAGTCCGTTGATTAGTGCTCTGTAGGAGTGGATAGCCACAATAAGCATAAAAACTTAGTTACAACTGGAAACKGTGTCCCTGTTACGTAAACACAGTGTAAAACCAAGAGATGAATTTTGCATTATTCCAAATGATTAATACAATTAATGCATTTAATCAGTATCAGTATCATTAATCAGTATTTAGTGATAAATACTCCATATCAGAGTGAGAACCCAGTCACAGGTGAAATTTTCCCAGCCTGTGAAGGGTAGAGTGAGCCATTCTGGTCATCAAAAGGTAGGGGCAGGGGMCAGAAAAGCAAAGAGTAGATGTGTGGTGGAGCTGACTGAGGAAGCTTGAGCACTGAAAGAAGACTGAAGTGCACTCCAGAAAATGTGCTGTGCTGAAATGACCTCCACCAGGACTCCACTGCTCACAATTATCTGGGTGCAACCTCTGTCTCATAAACTCCTATGTTCACTTTTACATTCACTTTCTTCCTCACACGTTAATTCCACTGCCAGAATCACTGGAAATTAGGCTCATAAAACAGGCTTCAAACCCAAAGAGAAAATGCAAGGTGGCTTCACGCTGTGGCCACTAAACCACTCAGGGTACCTAGGTTAGAGCTTACTCAGGACTCTGAGTCCTACACTGCACCCTGCAACTCAAAAAGCTTTTACTCATCATCACTATGAGCTGGGTCTGCCTTCAAAAAACTGTTTGCACATTGGAGCTGTTGTGTTGTAGCCTTACTACCTAGAGCCATGTGAATAGCAATGGAAAAATAATAAACCTGGTCATTCTCCCTACAGAAGTTTTCAACCAATGAAGACATTTGGGTTTCTTGTTTAGCAGCCCTTGAGCCCGTTTAAGGTTTCATTTCCTGGGCCCCAGCACTGCTAATGCAGGACMAGAGCACTGGCTGAAGTTGCTTTGAAAGGAAAAGCAAGATGCACACAGCCCTGACCACATTTCCCTCTGTTACTTATAAGGCATGATAAACTAATAATGAAAAATCTGAAATCCTTCAAGTACCATATGTGTATTTTGAAAAGCTTCACTTTATATAATTCTTTAATCAGATGTGCAGGAAAGCAGCACAATGAAGGCTGACATATATTTCAGCAGTAGTAAAGCAGGGATCGTATTGAGTTTTGAWGCAAACATATGCAGCCCTTGTAGACTGCAGCCTGACACTGATAATTGTTTTGCCCCATGAGTTTGGAACTGTTGGGATAGACTCTGTGAACAAGATAGCCAACAAAATATGGGCCTGACCCAGTGCTTACTGGAGTTAATTGGATTTTTTTYCTATGACACTGGCAGAGATGATTTTAAGCCCCTAGAGCAGAAATTGGCTTGCAATTGTCCATTTTCTCTCGTTATTCACAGAGAAGAAATTTTACTGTGCCTTTTCAAAGATGATAGCTGAGTGTTAAATTCATGCTTTTATTTTGCTTAAGGAGAATGAATTTCTTTCAAATAAAATGTCCTTTTTTTTTCTCTTTAGCGGACTTCTGGCACATGTTTTCAGGGTCAAGATCTAATAATAGCCTTTACAAAACCCCCACAGTTGTGACATTCATTCTTTGGTGCAGCAAACAATGAGACGGTAATGATGATGATAATTATGTTTATTTTTGATTCTGGACAAATGTCATCTATTCTTCATCCAATCCCATTGTGAAAAGGCCTGAACCATGACCTCCAGCACGATCATCTGACACAGTTCCTCTAGGCCTAAACTTGTGACAATCTGCTGAAAATGGCAATCTCAATCTTTTTTTCTATGTTTTTCTCACTGCTGAAGAGATCTCCAGTAAGAAACATTACCTTTCATTTATGTTAAAATATTTCAGCTAAAGTTAAGCCAAAATAATGGGTGCTAATGATGCACTTAAGATCTTCCCACTGATGGAGACGATCTCCTGGTGTCTCTCACAGAGGTCCTTCWCCTACTCAATGGAGATTTGCCTTCAAAAAATAAACACACCTGTTTGGAAGCACTCTCCCCTCCTCTAGCTGCACTACTGCCCCATTTTAAGGGAGAGCATCTGCATCTAGAATCTAAAGAGGTGGCTGTGGCTTCTTTTGGAATGTATTTCCCTGTTGCCACTAAGCTGACCTCATACTGGGGATGAAAATAAAAGGACAAGAGTAAGAGGGAGAAAGGGAAATGGGGAAGGGAAAGCAGGGACTTGCAAAGATCTTAGATATGYGATAGATTTCTTCCAAGTAATTCTGTATTTGTAAAAAAAGCCAAACTATTTGAAAATCTTTTGATAGACAGTTCAATGTACTGATAGTTCAATATATTTTGAATAGATAGTTGCACATATTTTTTTGAATGCTGCGGTAATAAGAAAAATAAAGGATTAGCAACTGCCTTGSATGTGTATTATTAGAAGTTAATATTTGAATAGTTTTAAGTATTGTTTTGTAGCTTAGCAGTCCAGCAGAACCCTTCTTTACAGCAGTCCTATTCTATGCATGTTTACTGAAGAGAATTGAAGTGATTCTCYTCCTTACATAATTTCTTGTTCTCCCCTCCTTCTTTCATTAACAGGCTTTGATTTAATAGTTTTTGCTGGAGTCATAGTTCATCAYTGTACCAAAGATGGTAGCATCCAGCAATTTATCTGTCAACCTCTTCTCGATACACCAGCAATTTTTCATAGAAGAGAGGAACTTACTGGAGCAGCAGTCTATTCTTATGGCATATGGACCTATTAGTGTAGTAAATTTATCATTATACATGACATAAAAGATGCATTACCATCCATTAAGTTCAGGTAGAAGCACACCATTGGATGCCTACCACTGGCTCTCTCCCACACCACAATATCCTTTCCAGTAATGCCTGTGGGGTCTTTGAGGAGAGTTTCYCTTCTAAATGGTACCCTACAATTAAACATGCAGGGCTTTCAAGTGCAAGCCAGCTGTAAGATATTGGCACCAACATTTACTGCTGTGTAATGAGGTGCACCCAGTTAAAAGTGCATAAATTATTACTGGTCTTTTATGGATAGGAAGCCTGATTTTGCATTTATCTTCTGCTACACCTTCCACACCCCTCAGATATAAATTGAAAAAAGGCTSATTATCTTTTTTTGCCCCTTTGTGTTTTAATGCAGCAGTCCTAGGCAGGGAGGGAGGKGAAATCTGCACAGTCCTGTGCTGCTGCAGCAGAGGAACAGGACCCCAGGCAAAAAGCCACCATGCCCCAGAAGCAATAGGGGAGCCCCCGGAGCTCTGCTTATAGTCTCAAACTCCCCCTATTTTCAATTAAATTATCTAAATGGCAAAATTACTTTGTGCTGTCACAAACTATGTTGCTGTTCTAAGAGAAGCATGATTTAATCTAAGTTTACACCCATAGCTGACTAGTTGCAGGAAGATAATTTGTCTACTGAGCTTTGCACGTTTTCATTCTAATAATGCTCTCTGGCAAACCCAGATGTCTTTTTCTCTTTTTTTCATTCTGTCTCCAAGAATTAAGGCCCAAGACAGGATTGGAAAGGTCATTCCCTCTTTTCCTTTCTCTTTTCCTCCACAGTGAGAAATGCACCAAGATAAACACACCCCTCTACCCATTGTACTCAGTCTCAATTCACCCACTGAGGTCTGTTGGGGTTTCACACTAAAACTTCAACAAGAACAGSAAACACGCAGAAGTGAAGAACATTTTCCTTTAAAGGGTGATAAAATTCATCACAAATACTTAAGACTGATCTAYTAAGACTGAGAGCCTTCTCCAATCAGTTTGCACTGCCGGATCATTTTACCAATATTGCCACTATTGACCGTAAAAAAGGAAACAAAAACCAAAACCAAAACCAAAACAGCAAGGGAGAAAAAAAAAACCAAAGAAGGGGTAGAGGAGGACTAATTTTACAGGGTGATGGAATTGAGGACACCAAGAACAAGCACCAAAATCTACAGTATTTGATCAAACTTCTGCATACCTCCTTCCCTCCTCAGGAAGGAAAAAAAAAGGCAATTATACTCCACTCAGATAATGATGGTAAAGTCTCAGGAAGTGGCAYATGCAGCAGTGGGTATTTTTCTTAAATGATTTGTTGCATTCAAAGGCAAAAATTATACTTTGATACATTGCTTCAATGTTGACTACTGGAGAAAAGGCTTTTACTGAGCAAGGTAAGAAAGCAAGGAGGGAAGAAGTGACTGATATTATTTAAAATTCACATTGAGAAAATATGGTGTTTGGTGGACTTTTACTCCTGAAAAATAAAAAACCTTCCAGCAATATTGACAATTAAGGCTCAGTTGTCAACCCCTCAGTCAGTGCAGAAGAGAGGCACGCTGTGTGGACCCACATCACACACCTGCAGTTTTTTTAGCAGTGATATTGTCTCTTTTAGCTGGAGCAGAGCACAGAGGGGTGCCTTGGAGGAGTACTGGAAGCTGCCCCGGGTGTGCTCAGAATCGGTAAAGGAGGTCCCATGGAGTGATCACTTAGCAGAGAAACACATAACAGCCCTCTCACAGTGTTTGCGCTGCTGGCAACCATTACAAACCAATTATTTCCTTTGGTCTCTTAAAAGGGATGGGAATATAGGCTTCCTAAGGACTGCCATCACCCTGGAATGGCATTCACTCCATTGCTTCAAAGGGAGCTGTGCTGAACACAGGAGACACTGTCTGACCTAACCCTCCTAGCACTGAGCAAGCCCACGAGCTATGGCTACAGGAATGAAAAGTACTCCCCAGGTGCCTTGTCTTATAAACCCATAAAGGCAGGAGAAAATTCTCTGAAATCTCAAAGACCTCAATTCAAATGTGCTTGCWGA
This sequence comes from Alauda arvensis, assembly GCA_902810485.1. Taxonomy (NCBI): domain Eukaryota; kingdom Metazoa; phylum Chordata; class Aves; order Passeriformes; family Alaudidae; genus Alauda; species Alauda arvensis. Next base: position 986,594 of record CADDXX010000224.1, read on the forward strand.
AGCATCTTTTTCATCTATCAAAAGCTTTTGGACTCCAATTAAGCAAAGTACAGAAAGGACCGGAATGGCCCTGAATAACCTTTGCACAAGATGATGCTTGTACGCCAAGTGCACAAAAAGCCATACAAGTTATTTAAACCTATATTTTTTTGTCCATTTGCAGTAACAGCTACCACTGCATGCTGTGTATCAGTGGGCTGACTTGTCAGAGGCTGCAGCCTGCTATTAGCCAATGAGTAAACATGGCTTCACGCCCCCAGACCTTGGGAAGGATTAACTTTTGCTGTGAAATACGGACACGCTGGCAACATTTTGGATGCATTTTGAAACATTACTGGAACACTCTGGTACACTTCAAAAATATAGATTCTTTACATTTTCCCACAGTGGCAGACCCTGCAGGGAACATTTAGCATTAAGTGTAATTATTTTGTTTTATGCAGCCTGTCTCAGGCTCTAGATGTCTGTACATGGTTTGTGTTTTAAGAGAAATACACACAGATTCCAATAGGTTCCGAAGTACTGTCCCTCCAGACAACATTTCCAAACCATCCTTCTCCCAAACAGCATCTCTGCTGGGGAGGCCCAAGTTTTGTCTGCTGTACCCAACTTCCCCTGAATAACAGAGGGACTAAGTAGAGAGCTTTTCAGAATAAGGAAAACTGAATGCAAATTTGTATTTCTTGCTCATCTCACAGCTGTGGGATCAGTTTCTTGGCAAGTCACTTCAGCAGAGGTCCTACCATCCTTCTCCCCAACTTAGGATATTCAGGTACTTAGAGGTATGATCAGAGACATTTGGATTTTCAGCTCCACACCTTTGACTAAACTCCACAACCTGTGAATTATCTACTTSTAATTTCGACCACTGGCTGCTCTAAATACATGAAAATGCATCCGAGTAAAGATACTCTTCCTTCCCATCCTCCATTTCATTTTTCAGCTTTATTTTGAGAACAGCACTGTCCTTCAGCAGGGCACACGAGARGCATTTGGGTACAGCAGCAGGAAGGCTGGCAAGAGGTGGCCAGCAATCCCAGCAGAGGACACAATGCAATGATCTCTCAAGCCAGAGGGCTGTGTACATTCCTGTAATCACTGTATTTTGCCTCTACTCCTGTGAAGTGTCTTAGATGGCAGTCCCTGGTACTTGTTACCAGACTGTGTCTAACCTAAAGCACTCGGGGGATTGAAACCTTATTTTAAAAAACTGAACAAAACACTTGGCATTCAACATCATGTATTACTCCAAATAAGAAACCAACATGAGTGGTCTGCACCTCTCAGGGAAGGAKGGCCAGAGGGACACTCATCCATTTGTTTAGAGCACTAAGTATCAGAGTTAAGGACTTATGATTGGGTCCATCACAGCCAGTTTCCACAGGTAGTTTTTTAAATTTGTTTGACTGAGAAGAACCAGCTATTGTAACAAGGATTGCCCCCATCAGCACTGCTCAAGGCAGTTAAACATAAGATGTTATCACTGGGGAAGAAAAGCTGGCCCTTTATTTTTATGGATTGGAGAAGCAGCTTGTTWCCACAGCAAGGCTGCATTTTCACGTGTGGAGGCTGCAGTTGAAAGAGGAAAGCAACCTCTAAACTTTAGCAGTGATGAYTGTGGGACAAAATAGAGGGCAAAATATTGCTTTTCTGTTGAAATAACATTTGCAACTTGGGGGAAAAGATGCTTAAGGTATCTTGTGTGTGGCTACACTACTGTTCTGCCTCACCCTTGCCAGCACACACCTCATCTTGGTGCTCATTACACAGAAATTTTAGTGCTGCTCTCATCACCTGTCTTCATTATCCACAATGTTAAGTGGACATGGGTGAGAAAACGAACATGTAAAACTTATTACTGTGAACTAATTAGCAGAGGTTTTTATGTTTATTTAAATATAGATATTTAAAAGCTTCCCTCTGAGAGAAAGGAAACCATTCCCCAGAGTGGGCTTGCATTTTAAGATCTACAAAGCAGTATGCACTCGTGCATGAGTGCAGATATTGAACATGTACATGAAAAGTCCTCATCAGCTTCACAGGCATTTAAACACCAGGTGAGGCACCATCCTTCAGGAAGGCTCATYTGCCCAATTGCAGGAGGGAATTTTGCCCAATAAAATGAGGGAGGCATCAGCTAATGYAGAATCCTTCTAGCCAGGAAGGATTCTAGATAGTTACTGTAACTCAGCACAATAAATTGCACCAAAATCACCAGCACTCCGCTTTCACTGTCTGCTAAACACAAGCAGAAATCAGACCAAARCAGGAGGGTGGGCACCCAGGAGCATTAACTCACAGCTTCTTGCTTGGCAAACAGAGAGTAGTATTTAACACTGTCTCCTGGAGCAATGCATTTGGGACTGCTGTTCATAACGAGCAGGCTCAGTTTGTCCGAAGGGGGAAAAGCCAGAGTATTCTGGTGACTCAGAATGCAAGCTGGACAACAGCCACTGATGGAAGCAATAGAGAGGGGAAGAGAGAAGGAAGGATGATACAAGAAGTTCTTTCACTATGGTCTAAGAAAGAGCTTATACCACAAAGACTCAGATGTCTTTTAAAGCTTTCTTTTTTGAAAAAAGTGTTTAAAATATTATTAATACTTCAATCACTTTCATGGTTTCTATTAAGTTTCTAGCTATAATGAAATCTTGTGGCACTGACTTTCATAGCATAGCACACATCTCATGAGACTCATTGCCATCCAACCCTCAGCTGCCACTTTCCAGTTTAACTGGATTTAACAAAGAGTCCTGTGTTCTCTCAGTCACTTAAGGAGTGTGGGGGGGGAATTCCTCAGGCAGCTTTTTTCTTTGCTTCTTCTCTTTACACTCTATCCAAAAGAAATCAAAACTTGCAGATACAAAAAGTTAAGATTTTTTTTTTCTCCTCTTAAAGAAAGCTGGTCCAAGGCAAACAGGATTGCTTGAAATGTTGGTCATGAAAATCTCTTGCATAGTGAATTATCCATCTGCGAGCTTGGAACAGAAACAATGCAGGCTTCGCACTTGGACTCCTGTTGGTATTTAATGCTCTTTCCAATATATCATTCATACAATCCATGGACACAGATGATTGCAGTTATTCTGTTTCTTTTAGCACATCTGTCTTGRGAAGTCTGTTCCACATCTTTATCCCAAGAGGTGTGCAGAAGGGCAGTGATGGACCTGCAGCGAGCTGAGGCCCCATGCTCTTATCTGCAGCTCTCAMACAGCAGCGGGCAAACGCTCAATTATGCAATTGCTGACAGAGYGTTCGATGATTTCCATTTCTCTTCATCTCCAAAACATGTATCCCAAGAAAACAGACAGCTCTGTGGGTTCAGCATTCCTCCTCATGCCTTTGCAGGGAGTGGGAGCCATGCCACTGATTTCAGCGAGAACAGAAATGGATCCAAAGGCAGACCTGGATGAGACTAATCTCCCACATTTCTGCGGGCCCTAATTTCTACCTGTTCTATCATCATTACTTCCTCCCTTCTCAGCCCTCACTTGCCCTCATTGTTCCTCCCAGAGACAGGGTAACTGAGCTTTTGCCAGAAGGATCTAGTAAGAGCAAGGCTGCTTTAATTGTGAATTTAAAAATAAGACTGTTCCCTTTTAGATGAAGAATGTCCAACTAATGGCTGTTCACCTTCAAGGAGCTGATGTTTTTCTAACATGCTTCCATTAAAAAAAAATTATCTAAGAGAGAAAATTTAGGAGGGYATTTGCATAGCTTCAGGAAAGGACAACCCAGGTCTCAAATCATTAGCAAGATCATGCACCGCAGCACACCCACAACATGAGAAATAATCTTAAAGGTGCACAGGGCACCTAAGTAGTACTGGGAACGTTTGTCTTTCTGATGACTTGCCTAAATTTAAGTACACAGTGACATTATGTTTCTGTGCTTACATCCATGAAACTCATTTGGTCTTGGGACCATCAGTGATTTACTGGAGAGAAGCTGAAGACCTCAAGTCACATCTGAAAAGCCCCAGCACTCCTATGAGGAAGGAGCTGCACTGTCACTGTCAGGTGTCCCCCAGCCTCTCCATCACTCCCACTGTGCTAGATAACAGCTTATTTAAGAACATCACACTGTGCACCAATTAATCTGAAACAAAGGAAGATGGCATTGAAATCAAGTTGGCAGAAAATTTAATTTCTCCACTTTCCTTGGAGCCTAAAATAAATGGCTTGTATGACAGACATGGAAAGATAAATGGGAGATGAGAAGAATGCATTGGTAGCATTCTTTGATCCACTTTTGAAAAGGCAGTTTTGCCACACGTCTGCTGGAGGAAGACAGAGATGAAGGACATTCTCACAAATAAAGTCCTGGAGGCTATTCCACTGCCCTCCCACACAGTACACCTGCTTTTCGGCACACATCCCATCAGATAACTCTCRTTTCTTAGACCGTTTTGCATTTCCATATGTCTTCAGAATACTTTTCTACTACTTAAAAAACAAACAACAGCCGTAACAAAGCCATCAAGAGCTTTGCTATTTGTCATGCCATATTCTTCACACACACACATGCACAAAGACTCAAACCCTTTCTCCTCCCCTTAAAGCACAGCAGATTAATTTAGTTTGCCTCCATATCTGCAGTACAGCATTGCCATGACGAAAATTTAAATGTCAGGAAGAATTCAGTACTGTATTAGAAAATGAGACATCTGCTATGGTAGGCTCTGGCAAGGAGTGATGTTCTCTAATTGAAATGCCCAACCTCTAGTGGGTTACCACTCAATAAACATCCTCATTGTTGGTGAAATTGTTACAGACAGAAGCTTCCAAGTTAGAGAAGCCAGCAATAAGCCTTGCTTCTCTACACACAGAAAAAAAATCTGTCCCTCATACATATAAGTTTATAGGATGAGGACAATGAGGGAGACAAGCAAAGACAACTGCATTTATTCAGAGAGAATGAATGGATGAACCTCGTTCCTCTCCTGTAAATTATTTCCATTTCCAGTGTGGATGCTGGCTGTGTGGTTAGGTCAGAAGTGTGCTGTAGCATCTGGTTTGTAGTTATGCACAGTTGCTTGAGCTTTATAATTCTGTTACCCTCACCAAGACTACAGTACTTTTTGGTTGCAAATCCAATCCTTTGCAATAATATTCTTTAGTGACCTACAATCTAAAATACAGTTTTTCCTCTAAAATACAGGTCCACAACTTTCACATTTGCTATGTTATCAGTAGAAAAATCTATTGCTGGTTTCACTGAAGTACCTAAACAAACTTGCAGGGTTTTTTCTATATTATAGTTTGTTATTTCTAATTTTAAAAAGTGTTACCTCTCCTATTCTTCTTTTTACAATAAATGCAGTGTCATGCCAAATAAAGTCTTATTTAAGAATGACRTGGAGTCGTGGAAAACTAAAATCAGAGAACAGTTGACTCTCTCATCCAGCGGCAAACATACACAAGCTGCAGCACATTGCAAGTGAAGGAAGCAGCATTGTACAAAAAGGAAAAAAAAAAAAAAGGCAATGTGGGAACGGCACAAAGGACTCACTGAAGCAGGAGACAAAACTACAGAACTGCTCTGTGTACACAAAGGTTGGCACTCGCACAATTCACAGGTGAAACAAAAAGCGTGTTGGGATGCAGCAGTTCAGAGATGTGACTGGTGAGCGCCCAGGGCTAATTCTGAAAGGAAGGTTGCAGATGCAGGATAAGCAAAGCGCCTGCTCTTTGACAGAGATCACGTAACTATTTCCAATGAAACAGAATAAACGTTACCTGACATCAAAAGCTTAGTCCTGATCAAAACTCATCCGTGAAAGGAGGCAACAGCAGTGGAACGAGTTATTCTCCATATGCACTTTACAAAGGGAGATGAACCAAAAGGGGAAAGTCGCTTTACATAAAAATGCAGTTTTACCACTCTGCTTAAAAAGACCAGCAGCAGAAWTGGATCATACTTTGTCATCACTGACACTTCAAATATTCTTTTATTTCTTTGTAATCGCTTTGCCAATCGTGTTTGCCTCATGCAGACTGACAAGAAGGGAAACTTGCTCCTGCATTCTGAGTACTCACAGACCCGCTTCCCTTAAAAGAGAGGAAGTGCTTTTTGAGTGCAAGCTGAGAGATACAGATCTCAGATTAGAGAACCTATTTGTTACTCTGATATAAACTTGTTTCTCAGCGGTTTTATGCTCCCAATATCACCTTATGTTCAGTTTAATGATCTTTTTATTCACTCAGTTATTTTGCTTTACTACTTAATTTCCACTTAATCACACGTCATTTTACGATTAGCAATATTACTAGAAGAAGAATGCTTCAAATTTCTTACGGCTCTGTTAACTCTGAAATGTTTTTAAAAACCCCATGAACACCCACCTTGTGTGACCCAGATTTTTGCTGATGAAGCAAGTAACTTACAAAAGGGCAGAAAAAGAAAAAAGAAAACTTTAATTTCTYGCTATGAGCAGTGCAATTACCACAGGATTATTCTGACTTCATTGTCATGTCTTGCATTGTCTTGTCTTGCAGCGTCTATGAATACATTTAATTTACAATCATGTTCTGGCTGAGGGAAGGGCTTAGGGGCTTACAATAGAAGAAAAAAAGCTCAGAAATACCTTTAACTGAAGTTGTTTCACATGGAACTTCACAGGCAGTTGGCACCATTTTTTTAGATGTTACATTTTAATGGCCAGATACGTCCTTCTGGTTTAACTTAAGGGAAGATACACGAGGTGACAGTAATGCTTCCAACACACTGCCTGTACAAAAGACCCTGTTAAGCAATTGCCCATCACAGAGAAAACCCTGACAAGGTGAGTGCCCCTCCACAACCTTAAATAGCACAGACTTTTAAAAATCCCTTCTATTTTGCAAGATCCTTTTACAACCCATGGCAGATACTCAAATTCAGAAATAAAGAGAAGTGGCACATTGATATAAATTATCAAGTACTYGAACCAGTGTGTTTTAGAGCATGAACAAGGATGTTGAACTGAGGGGGCACAAAGAACTTTAGCATTTCCAAACAAATTAGACCTTAACTTTGTCATCTTTAAGTCCTTCAAACACCACCTTTTAAACTACAGTCAGTATGAGACCACAGTGGACTTGGAGACCCTCAAAGCTGTCCTATCCCATGATCTGCAGGCAGTAATGAGAAATGTAAGTTACTGATGCATTCACAGATCCAAAGGGCAAAGTTCAGGATTCAGACCAACTGTTCCCTGGCCTTCAGAAATTCTTCATTTAAGGATAAACTTGGTCTTCTGGTTATTTTGCAGTTAATATCTTGGTTTTATCTAGCTACCATTAGAAAATGGGGGAAAACTTCTTTTAACTTCATGGTATCCACAAAGGGCCATAGCTTGAGATTTATGAGATTGCCTACTTCTGCCTCTATGGTTTGTCTTTCAGAAAAACAAGTAAAATAGCTTCATCTAAATGTATAGCGAGGTACACAGCAATTATTTTAAGATATGGGCACATGTAGAGAACAGGTATAAAGAGATGATTAAAGCAAGAGGTGTGCTTGAAGGTGAGAACTGTAGAATCTAGACAACATGAATATAAAATGTAAGCATGGGGATAATAGAAAAAAATATCAAGACCTATAGAGAYGTCTTGGTAAATGTCAGTGCAGAATTTGACCTTTTGGTATCCATCATACATTCACCTGTCTTTGTTTGGGACTGGTATCTCCAATGTCATTTTGCATTGCCTTGCAAATCCTCTGATGCCTGTTCAGAAATGTTGCACAGGGAGGRTCCAAGAAATAAGAYAGACAACTTYAGCAACTACAGGGACAAAAGTCACATCTTTAAGTGTCTCAAAACCTAAAARTTGCTGTCCTTCTGCATCCAGGGTGTTSTGTGAGCATTAGCCACAGTTATATTTCATGCYTTTGAACACRGGGATCCACATTGCWTGGATTCAGGTGGAAAGGAATGCACTTCCTTAGCCATGGCATGTAAACTTTTATTTTCTTCATCTGATTTCATTGCCTGAACTGACTTTTTTTTTGCAAAAATAGGTTGTTGTCAGCTACTCAAAAAACGCCCCTTTTCTAGATTTTTTTGAACTAGCAGTACACTGATAGTGACCCTGGGACAAACTTGAGCACTGAACCCTGCCCCTGGTCTCTATCCTCTGTCACCCTGCCCATTAAAACCACAACCTACAGACACCAGTGAGGGYCCAGCATGGAAAAGGATGCTTCATTAGCCTTGCAACAGTCCTGGCTTTTCACCTGGTAACTAGAGGAAGAGGATGTGGGAAGAAGATTAAAAGTGAAGTTGTTCTATTAACAAAAAAACAGGACCCAGAGGAGCTGGCTGTGCCCTGATGTTGTTGTGACAGRGTACTGAAACACTGGAGTCACCAAAATCCAGCCAGACTTTACAGGATCCCCTTGGCAGAGCAGACGCTGCTCAGACAAGCACTCAGATGGCACCATGTTCTCACCCAAAATTACCAAGCTTATCCCATCAGATGGAGGTTGAGGCCCGTGTTTGGGACCATGTGACAATTCCAGGGTGTATTCCAGAGAGCTCTGATTCTCTGCAAGGCACYAGAGCTGCAGCCCAGCTGTGCTTCTGGACTGAAAGAATTTTGTCAGCCTGTTTATGCTTTGGCACCGAGTTTTATAGGGATACGCTGAATTGTGTAACAAAGCACCACTGAATGGTGGATGTTTCGTAAAATAGATTTCTTTTTTAAATTGAGTTGTTAAAAACTCCTCCTCCCCTCTTTTTAATTAAGAGAAAAGAGCATGACCTTCTGACACTGATGACTGGAACAGCATACACAAAGGCACTGCTGATTATCCCATCTGCAAGCAGGTCCTATATAAGCATTTCCAGAGAACTCAAATCCAGTTTCCACAGGGGTATAAAGACACATTCTTTTTGTTTTCTGTTCAAGGGAGTGGAGGAAGCTCTGRAGGAGACAGAAGCTGCTACAGATAYGATCAGCAGAAGCTAATCTTCTCTCCAATGAGCAAGTTGCTTGATCACTGCTCGGTTATTGATGMTGAAAGAGGCACAGCTCCTGAAAACCAAGCCGGTGCTGCAGCACTTCAGTGAGCCAGGGCCTTKGAGGACACCTTCCTCAAACCCTCTGCAGGGTRTGGGCTTAATTTTGGGGGGCTCAATTGGCTTTGCTATGTTTGCTTTTGCTTTATTTTGTTGCTTTGGGGGTTTTTGTTTTGTTGKTTTTTTTTTTTTTTAATTTACCTCCCTCTAAAACAATATATTCTTCCTGTAAGGTCTTTAAGGTGGAAAGCAGAAGTCTTTATTCTTTTTGAAACATCTGTAATTTGTTGGTATTTATGTTGTTACCCCCGACTCTGTTCTAATGGTTTGTTSYTGCTCCCCCTATGTTAGTCTTCTGTGYAGTTTRCYCTGGTCCGCCCTCCGGGCTAATCCCWCCCAGAGACAGCCCACAAAGTTTACATCGGTCACTCGACCCCTCCCAGGACTCCCTGTCCATCACTCGAAGCCCACCTTGCCTTCCAGAGGCTTCTAGGAGGGGCGTCGAGTGATTGGCGGTGGAGCGCTGGTCCCACCCCTCGTTCTCCCCGGTTGGGCAGTTGTACTGTCGGTTCTGTTCAGTTCCCCGCCCCGGGTAACCCTCATTGGAGATTCCGAGTTTTCCTCCCCTTTCCCCACCTCTGTTTATAAGCTCACGCAGGAACCAATTAGGGGCTCTCCCGAGCAGGTCGCTGTTCGGGTGAAGTGGGCTGTTCCGACCTCCAATAATGCCTGGCTTTAGCCCCTCAGGAGAGTCAGCCTCTGGCGGCTGCGCCCTGCTTTTCCCGCCTCTGAGTACTCCCCCGATGTGGGGAGCCTCACGAACCCACCAAGTGCTGTGGTGCCGCCTCACAGCCGGGCTGCCCGAGGGAAGAGCCTCGGGCAGAGAGGGACCCCCGCAGTAATTCAGATTAATACTCGCAATTTGAATTTTCCATTTAGTTAACATCAARCAATGAAGAGATGCCAAGAAAAGCTGCTGGTCATAAATTACAGCACCCCAATAGCAAAASCACTGCATTATTGAAAACACAGTAAGAAATTTATTTCCTTTCACTCTAACAAATCCCAGGATTTTAATTGTGAAAATAACCTTGTAAAAAAATGAATGCAAACCTCCCATAAAATTCCAAAGATCAGCAGACACAAGAAATACGGAGAGAAAAAAGCACTGAAGAGACAGCATAGTTTGTCTTGTTCAGTCTGCCCAACATCTGCAGCCCTTACTCCTTTCTGGTTTTCACTAACTTCGCTCAGTTTTCCCCTTTCTCTGCCACCTGAATGTGTTTTACCTTTCTCAGCAGATGATTTCCACACGCTGTGGCTTAAACCCCGTGGCTGGCTGGCAGTGTCACCCCCACGCCCCCTCAGGATTACAACTGATGCATTGATTTATTCACTACTCAAAGCCTGTAAAAAACAAACCTGCTCTATTCAAACAGGGGAATAGAGGAAAAAAAAAAAAAAAAAAAAAAAAAAAGAAAAAAGAGAGATATCTGAATACCCATATACTGAGGAATCTGAGGAAAGAGTGGAGGAGATGATCAAACACGCCAACTACTTTTTTGGCAGTCAATAAATTTGGTCAGCTCCAGCTGCAGGAGACCCATATTTTGACTGAGAGCTTCTCCTTCCTGCAGCAATCTGTCAGCAATSGATGGATTACCTGACAGCAGGCACCCCTGGTTTGCACTGCTCCATACACGTGTGTAAGGAGGGTTTTCTTTCTCAGCTGACTGGGGATAAATTCCTGGTGTCCACATCCACCTCTGCACCTCCTAACAACTGCCCTTTATTCAGAGCTCCCTAGGCCTGGCTATTTGAGAGCTCTATTTATGGTGCACTGACACCAATCCTCCTTCCCCCTGGTAGACCTCACACATGCTTGGTTTATATAACCTGGAGATAAGCAACTAATTCAGAGAAARTAAAGTGCCTTCAAATATATTAAGGTTATTTTTCAACCTGTAAAAACAAGTGGAATGTATCCAGTCTTCAAAACTACTCATACTTAGAAATTTCCCCCCTCCCCAGAGGGATGAACAGTTCACTCTGTACATTCTTCATCCTCATACCAAGTCTTGGATTAAAAACTACTAGTGGTCACCTTTCATTTAATAGAATTTAACATTATTTTATGGGGAAAAAGTGATACGATAAAGAAAACCTGAATTTACAAATATTGTGGGCCATATCCTTCTCTGCTTGTACATTCATTATCCTCTAAGACTGGTAAGGCACTTCCTTACCTTGTTTGCTACTTTTCCATCACAGTTGTGCACAGACTTGTCTGAAGGACTGAAGATATTTGATGAAATTTCTCCATTAAATAAATTCTGCTTGAAAAAATATTAACTACGTGAGTTTTCTTTGTGGTTCAGACCACATCTCCTCTGTTCCTACATGCATGGATCACATTTGGGTACTGATTTGCAGAACCAGTGTGGTGCTGCATCCTCCCAAATGACATCCCTTAGATGTAGTTCTATAACAGCTCTTTGAGCCTATAAATGGCAACACAGAAGAAGCCCCAATAAATAATTTTGGGATTTCAAGCCTATACTCTAGGCAGAATATGAATGGTTCAGGCAACATATCTCTTGTGAAAAGAGATGATTGTTCCCTATGTGCAAAGACAACTCCTGCTTCTTAAAAATCAGTTAGCTTGACCACTGTCACTCCCCTGGGCCATCCCAGCCAAGGTGTGCTCCACTGTCACAATCTTTATTCTACACCAGTTTTGGAGCCCCAAAAGGAATGACAAGACTCACGCTGCCAGAGATCTCYTGATGGTAATTAGTCAAACAAAAAGAGCAAATTCTTGGTTCCTGATGCCCAGCCCAAGRCCACCCTCCCTCTCCAGACTCAGAGATGTCTCTGTCAGAAGGGGCATTTCAGAATGTTTTGCACAGATCAGAGCACTTGCTTCCCTGACTCCCTCTGATTTCTCCCCTCTGTCCCTTCCCTGTGCTGCAAGGCAGAGAAAAGCATCTGCCTCTAGGATAGCTCAGGACCTAACAGTAGCCCCATTCTTGCCTTTCTGGCAAGGAAGGAGAGTTAGGTGCTTCAACAACACATCATGCATGGGGAGTGGGAGGGGGAAGGGATGAAAGAAGGCAGCAATTTCTGACAATGTGTGCCATTTGGGTGCCTGTCTAACACTATTTTCAAGATAGAATAATAAAAATTTACCACTAACACAATTTAGTATCTGTTTGCATTTCAGGATCTTAAAAATAGAGCAGACAAAGCATAAYACATGATGTCCCCTGTGATTTCTATTCCCTAATTGCACAGATAACTTGCTTGATTAGTGCTGTGCTTTGTGCAACAGGACTAGCTGGAACACAGCGAGTCTATTTACTTCAGAAGTGCTCTGGATATGATTAGCAGGAGTGCATAAATGTACATTAGTGCATATTAATGCAGCAACTAATCTACACTGTGGACAGAAACAATACGTATTGTATTTTTCCACCCAGTATGTTTCTATTTGAAAATTCCTTACACAACAAGTGCCTCTGAGGTACTTACTTTAATTTTCCTGTTGCAATTTGTAATTACCTTAGATTGATATGTCTGTTTCTCTAAATAAATTGCTTTACTGGCTAAAATATGCCCTCTTTGTAAGCAGATTATATCCAGTGCCACACAGCACAGTTAACTTCTTTCTCATTGGGAGAAAGGGTTTGAACTCCTTGCTGCGAGCAGTTTTTTTATTTTGCTTTTAAATACATCAAGGACATTTTCTGTCCAGAAACAAAGCTGCCCTGTAAATGATGGGGATGGTTCTGRTATCCATCTTCTAACTAAGGATATTTGCATTTCTGGGACTTCACTGTGCTCTCTGCAGCAGTGAAAAGTAGCTTTTGTACACAAAAACTGGCAGCAGAAGAAAGAGATGGTTTATAACTCTGTTGTCAAATCATGCATTTGTTGTGACCTTTTCTATGATGCACATGTGGATTACTCACCATGACAAATATTTACCATGTAATACAGGAAATGCAATGAATAATATTTCTGATACAATGGGAAARTCATTAAATACCAGAAAATGGAGAGGAAGTTCAGCCCTTTTGTCTGTGGTGCCTTCAGGCYCCTGCACAGCACTAGAGCTGAATCTAAGGATACCCAGGACCACTTGGCAGAAGAGGGGCACCCCTCAGCAGGAAAGATGAATTCATGTTCCTGAGCCAAAGACAGCCTAGTTTTTCAAGAGGGATGAAAACTAAACCTCACTCCAGGACCTTATTTTCAGAATTGCAGAGATAGACTGGTTTCAGTAACATGTTTCACTTTACACTCAAAAGTTCACCACTGCCCTCAAGTCTTTGGAGGTTACGCCCTCTTCCTCAAGTTCCTTTTACCATTATCCATTGTCAAGAAAAGAGTCAATGATTATTTTAAAGTTATTTATCTATTTAATGTAAGTCTCTGTAAGTGTTTCCATGCTTCTCCTACTGTCCAGAGAGCTCTTGGCTATGCTATCATGACATYCAGTGATTGACAGTTAGCACTGGGATCACCTCCAGTAGAATTTTCTATATAAGCACACAGAAGTTGAACAATCTTCTGTTCAAAAAGCAAAAAAAAAGAAGACCTAAGCCCCCAAATATAAATCCCAAGAGAAGGACAAGATGTACTTAGTAGTTGCTGACTGTTCAAACTAGACAGGCAAACTCTTCCTTCCTTACCTCAGAGGAATGTGCTTACCCTCCTTATACTGACATCCCAGAATATGCAGGGTTCAAAGGGACTCAACTAGAATCAAAGCCCAGCTCCTCGTTCTGCACAGAACAGCTCCAAAAATCCACCACTTGCCCAAGAATGTTGTTCAAATGCTCTGTGAGCTCTAACAGGKTTGGGACSCTGACCACTTCCCAAGGKAGTCTGTTCCATTGCTCAASCAYCCTCTGGGTGAAGAACCTCTTCCTAATATCCAGCCTAAACCTTCCTGACACAAGTCCAGGCCATTCCCTCGGGTCCTGTCACTGGTCACCACAGAGGAGAGCTCAGTGCCTGCCCTTCTCCTTTCCCTTGCAAGGAAAATGGGATGAGGCCTCCCCTCAGCTGGAACAAGCACACACTTAGCAAAACCACTGCATTCCTCCTAACCTGGCTTCAGTGAGATGCACTGTGCTGTAAATGCTCAGATATATTCTCCTTGTCTCTTGCTAACCAAGTTTCACTGCTGGTAGCCAAATGGACGATGCTCAGATTTCATGGGATGTGGAGCCTGGCAGATTCCTGTTCTGCTGGGTACCTGACCACGTCAGTCTGCAGCCTTGCCAGCACTCAGCTGAGCAATGCCATGAAGGTAAATGCCAGTACCAGATCACCAGAAGGTGGTTGATGACAAAGACTGTGCGTCATGTGCATCGTGTGTCGCAGTGCCGAGGCAATAGGGGAAGGGATGGTCACCACAGCTGAGAGAAAAGAGGACCCTGAGGGATGGAATTGTCTTTATAGCTGCACAGCTGGCCATGCTGATGCTTTGGAGGCTGTGCCACCCTGCAGGTGGGCCTACAGATCAGCACAGAGAGCGGGTTGGGAAAAGAAACACTTTGTTTAACTGTAACCAGATGGAAATGTCTCACCCTCTGCCTTCACAACCGGGGAGCTACATTAGACACTAGGAAATTGCATAGATGTTCTGATGGGATGTTGCTCTGCAGTCTCTACCATTTTGTTTTCAATTTCTTTCCAAGAGTTATGGGTCAATGGCTAGAGTCAAATAAACCCACTTCCTAATGCTTATGGTAATTACTAACTCCCACTCTATCACAGTGCCTTTTATCTGAAGTATCCCAAAGCATTTTACAAATTCAGCAACTCATCAATGTTGGACCCGATCCAAAGCACATTAGGGTTAATGAAGTTAATATACAATGTATTATATGCATGTAAACATTTCATAAATTTCTTGCAATAGCATAATTACAGCTGAGGCCATCCAAACAGCCTTAACTCTGCCCTATAGTGATGGAAACAACAAAAAGGAACAACTGGATGAGTCTTCCAAAGACAAGCTGTATTTTTTTGCAGCTAATTCAAACTAAGACTATATTTAAATACTTAAACAGTAATTAATGTGTACTATTGGCAAAGGACTGGGTTTAAATTATGTGTGCCATTCTTAGCTGAACATTCTCATTCTTGAGATTTTTACAGTTTGACTACCAGGCTGAATTTCCTAGATTGAATGCAATTTATCAGATAAACTTTGAAAGAAATTATCAGGGTATAAGAGATGACAAACACTAGTTCAATTTTAACACTGTATTTATCTAACTAGTGATCAAAATGAGCCCAGGCACATCAGTGTGCCATCTTGACATGTTCCAGAACACCTGCTAATGCATACTGCCCCAGGGAGTCTTTAGATTGGAGGTGTACTAGGAAAAATATCATCCTCTGCTTCACACCTTTTTTAATGCTCTTCCCTTCAGCAGCCTCAAACACCCACAGTTTCAAATAAGACACAAGCTGGATGGACACTTCACCTGACCAGGAGGAGGCAACAGCACTGGGAATTGCATGTTTTAAAACAAAGACTTTGAGCTTTACACTAAGACTTGTAAAGTGTTCAAGCTAGCAAACCTATGGATCCATTTCAGCCATCCTTACAAAGGCCCACATGGAAATACCTCACCACCCTACAGCTGGGCTGGTGCTTTAAACGTGGACATTGGTMGTTTAAAATTGCTATAAATAGTAATTGCAATTTGAAGCTTGAGTAGATTGAAGTCCATCATTATGAACTGCCTGCCATTTGGAATTTGGCTCCCTGTCGCTTGGTGACATTGCTGGACTTCTGCTGAGTAAATGACCTACCAATTATTGTCCAGAGTGRACTTGTGTTTTCCTCAGCACTGGAAGGAAGACGAGATTGAGAACAACTAAAAGAGCTGAGGGATAAATGACATTTAATAAAGCAAAGCAGTCCCTTAAGTCTGCTCTGGGAGACAAAGGGACAGCACTTTAGAACACCGTGTTATGATCAGTGCAGGAATCATTCCCCACTCTCGGTATCTGCTCCTAAAGTGCTTCCACTACAACAGCACAATTCCCATCCTTCTTCCCAGTAATTCACTCAGAGTGTGCCTCAATTCACATGGGAGGGATTACAGGGAAATTGCAGTGCTTGTGAGGTACGTTGGGCTGGCAGCCTCGGATGCCAGTGCAGAGACTATTCAGCAGAGACTCTCAAAACAGGTATAAAACAATGCAAGCAGATGTCATTCCCCCTACAGAAAGAGCTCAGCTCTGGAAAAGCTTTCCTTCTGCCTTGGATCAGGCTCCCCAGGGACAGCACAGCTTTTCTGCCAACTGAAGCACAAACTGATGCTGTCTAACCCAGCGTGCTTTTTGTGATAACTAGACTTGGAGCATCTAGTCACTGCACAGTGACAATTGCCATCAGAAGCAGCAACCTTCATCCACTCAGATGTCTGTTCTGAAGATACAGAATATTATCTTGTTACAGACTCCCCAACAATATATTAAAATACTTTGTTTGCCTGGAAAACATCACAGTTCTTTAGTTTTGAAAGGAAAATATTTTTGCAACAAAACTCTCTTCTGTGTCAGAGCAGAAAGTTTGTACAAAMCCCTTCCTGTTCAGATTTGCATTGATTTCATAACTCTATGTTATCCCATCACTTACTAACATTTTWAAAGCAATAACTTCAGCCATCTTAATAAAGACTATGAAAAAATGCCCTTAACTTCAAACGCTGCAGATACTCATAAACACTGTGTGGAGGTGAAAAGGGWTAAGAGAAGTCATTTCACCATGAAGACAGAGAAAGGGGGACCCAGACAGGTTGTGCAGTTTCCGCACTTGAAAGTTTTCAAGGYCTGCCTGGTTAATGCCCTGAGCAGCCTCGTGTCTCACATCTAACACTGCTTGGAGTAGGGGTCCCTTTGAACCTGAATTATCCCACGATCCTGTGGAAGTAATTGTCTGACATAAACACAAGACAAAATAACTTCAAAGTTAGTATGGGATTATCAAAGTATTTGATAACAAGTGCRTTTGAGTTGGGAAAAAATCTCCCTCTGCTTTTCAAGTGCAGAAGGCCAAAGACCTGACTGATAAGGGCAAAAATAATGATAGAAGCTAGCCTTTYGCCACGGGATTATCTCAACTCAGATGTTCACAACATAATTAAAGATCTTTATAATGGACACAYTAATGAACTACACAATTCCTTTCTACATTTGAAGACTTAACAGTTGTACAGCTTCTACCAGATATAGGCAACATCAGCAGACCAGATTTGAGTGAGTGGAGTCCTGAAATGATCAGGTTTGGTGCTGTTCAATAACCAGGCATGTACAGCTGGAAACGCTTGTGAAAGTGCTGAGGGCACAAAGATTATTTCAGCAGTCAGATGMAAAAGTGAGTAGGTAAATTGGTGACAGTACAGTGACCTGATAAACTGGCAATAACCCAAGAACATGTTTAACACAACCATATGGAAAGAAAASCCTGGCTGGAACTATGAAATGAGTTAGAGAGTGTTAAAGGATCAGAGTCAAGTTGTTCAAGAGGAGCTCTTAGCTGACATTAAATTAGTGGGGCTAATGTCATCTTGAGTTGCACACCAAGGGAAATGTATTTCTAAATATTGCACTCCAATTTAGGAACCCATATTTCAGGAATACGGAAATAACAGCAAGTTGTAAAAGTCAGTGGAAAAAAATACTGTGGTTTTAATTACATTGCCCTATTATTAATGTAATTTAATAAGTTATTTAGCTAATTAATGTAAATTTTAGTGGTGAAATTTCAGGATTTTTTTATRTTTACTGTTCATAAATGCCACAAATAAAGAGCTCTCAAAGCACACCACAGAGGAAGGGTCTTCCAGTTATGCAGACAAAGAAATAACAGGAGCCAGTGACTGGTTTTACAGCAGCTTCAATTCAYGGGAACCACACAGCAAAAAAACCCCTCCAAGTCCCTAGAACACTCTAAAACCAAACAAACACAACAGTAGCTATCACTTTGCATTGATGCTCATTCAAAAATAACTTTGTAAGAGGCACTCAGTGTAATTCTGAATGCAGATAGCACAGGTGTGTGTGTTTAGGACTCACTRCAGTTGTGCACCCACCATGCCAAGAACCAGCAGCTCTCAGATATAAGGGATTCACATACCAGCAGTCTTCAACTGGCAGCCGAACTCTGCTTTACCTTCCTCTCTTTGTGATTCTAAACATCTAAAATATTCAGAAGCTATAACCTCAGCTGAACATTTCCACTCTTACTTCAATGGGGCTGTGACACCCAGCACATAGGATATAAGTGTTAGGAGCAGGCATCTAATTCCCTCTGCCAAAGGCAGGAAAAATTTGGCCTGCCTTGAATACTTGGCATTGTGAGTGCTCACAAACCTGAAAGAGCATGATTAAGATGAACATTGGCTTGTTAAGTCTTTCCTTAAATGGCACTAGTCATGGAGGGGGAAAAAAAGAACCGCAGAATAAAAAAGTGATTAGAAGCATTAAATCTGGTCATTTGGCTCCAATCCCACCCTGAGTCACAGTCTAGTAGGAAACAGAGACACYTGATCTCTTTTTCCTCCTCTGTCCTTTCCTTTCCCAGTGAACTAAGTGTTATGCCACCCTCTGTCACCCTTCCTGTTGTGCCACTTTTCTGCAGACCTGCTTTATCTACTCTGGTTATGCCATTATCTGCATTTTAGATCACATTATCATAACCACCCCCAAAATTTCTATYTCACAAGGGCTGGCCGGGCAATTTGTGCAAGCATTTTGAGCAGATGACTTTTTAGCCACCTCCCTCACTGCATTACAGCTTCCCAAAGCTAAGGAACGTTTCCRTTTTTCAACTAATTAGAGCAATCAGATGTAAAACAGTTTTAGAAAGTGACTGATCTGCAGACTCTTTGGTAGGGTGTTTAGTTGGTTGGGTTCTTTGGGAGCGGGTTGTTTTTAAGGGGAGTTTTGTTGTTTTAAAATGGAGCTCAGCATTCTCATTGTAAACTTTTCAAAACCAAACCTGTCCTTTCTGTTTAAAATTAAAAAAAAAAATATTAGCAAGGCAGTCTAGCCAATATTACAGCTCAAAATATCTATTCAGCCAATAAATTCACCTTTTTAGTTTTTTTCCCAGACTCCCCAAACCCTCAGAGCATTGTTAAAAATCCAAACTCTGTGGTGCATCCTTCCATTTTCAGTGGTACTAGAGACTAAATAAATAAATAAATAAATAAATAAATGAAAAATTAAACATTGACCTATTGTCTTTGCTAAATGGCCACCAGAAATCTCCGCAGCACCTGGGGTGTGGGAAATGGGGCTGTGGAGAAGCAATGTGATAATTTAGCATTGCAGGAGAGTTGAGAGCACTTCCTTGCCAGCAGCTGGGTCAAAACAACCCCACAAGGAATGGCATGTCCTAAACCTTATACTGCTGTCAATTTACACCAGGACCCAAACACAGAACAGTGCAGGGGGAAAAAAATCCCTTCCTGGCCACACCACTTGACAGCCACTTCCAAGCAGTACAAATTTCCTGCATGTGAGGCAGGTGGTGCCAGTCCATCTTTGTGGGCAGCAGTGTGACCTGGCCTTGCCCTCCCTGGCATGCCAGGGGAGGGAGATCCATCTCACCCCCTCCCAGGTGAGCAGTTCAGCAGGTGTTTTGCTCACATTAAAGGCTTGCAAATGGCGCTGCTAATTGAATTACAAATTAACTCATTATCGGATACAGTAAGTAATTTCTTTAAATTAAGTGGAGATTAATTAGAATAGCTGGGCAGAACAACTGAAGCAAAATGGTCCCACCCCTGCCATCAACAGCTCAACCTGTCAAATTCTTCTAATCTGACCAAAATTGATTTGGGATTATSAAGCACATCTGTCAAACCAGCATTTAAATACTTCAAAACGTAAGTGATTCTCCTAATATTAAAACTTAGGTATTTGACAACACTTGAGAATATCCTCAAAAACAAGGAGTTAYTTAGCTGTGTTTCTTGAAAGAATGGACTCAAATGTGCTTTCAGGTGCTTATGAAGGACACACTTGATAGTTGCTTTAGCAGATTAAAAATCCAAATAGAAAACAGCCCCTATCATCCTTTCAAACTTTCTTACCTCTGAAATAGTTATCAGTACCAGAGTAACATTCCCTGATAGCTAATARCTACACCAAGCTTTCCCCAGGGTGTACAAACACATTCCCAGTCACCAGTGACACTGCAGCTCTCAGGGTTATCCTTCATAGCACGACATTGTGTCTATGTGCAGAACAGAGCAAGAAAATAAAAGTGCTGAAAAAATTCCCAAACCCAATATTTTTTGGAACAGAACATTCAAATACAGCCATTTTTAAAATCTGTTCCAAAAGGAGGAGAAACTGGTCAAGCATTATAAATCATTATTAGCAACTGAAACATTAAGGACAAAGCCAATTTAGAAATAATCCATCAACTGATCAAGAATTTTCTTTCTCCTCCCATATGTATAAGCAGTGCCACATGAAATCACCCAAAGCCTTACAAATAGCATTTCCACCTGCTGAAAAATAATCCATTAAAGTCTTTTCATGTGAGTCACAATAAAGTACATCATGATAAACTGTATTTTAATTGGAGACTATGAGAAGGAAATTAATTTCACCAATAACCTTCTGTGATAAGGAGACACACGGGTAATTTGATGCCAGCTTGTRACTCAAACTTCCCAAGGAAAACTGGGATTCAAAACACCACCATTTATATCCCAGAAAGGGACCAGGTAGAGGGGGCCTGAGAAACATAGGACAAGCATGTAAAATATTAATGAACACCTCGAAATACCACCTCTCCAGAAATGATCAATAACCCAGAGGACTGGGAGGGACAAGASGGTGGTAAAAGGTAACAGCCCTGTCCAGAAAGCTTCAATTTTCTTTATAGTGACCAATACAGAACTGACAGCAGAACAGACACCATCAAAAAACTACTGGGGAAAAATAAAAAATAAAAACCAGAATGCCCCATGGGAAGTGCCAAGTACCCAATTTCTCCACTTATTTGGAGAAACTACAGGGAAAGGAAGGCAGGTCAAGATTCTGGTATCCCCTGGGGTMTCGTGCCAGGTGATGAAATAACTAACTCAAAAGGCATTCCCAGAAGCTGAAAAAACACTTAATCACATCTTAGATTAAACAATCATCACAGCAGAACAAATTTGACTGAAGAGCTGTGGTGATAAATGATGACAAAAACTTGTTTCTTTCCCTTTTAACGCAAATTAAAATGGCACAGAAATGGAATGTCTGTTCGATGTGGCCACATCTTGGCAGGTCCTCTATGGCCTCCTTATCATTATGGCACTGGGAGCACTGAAGGAAGACGTTTGCCAGCACTGACAAACCTGCTTAATTCCCATCCCCACACCTAAACCATGGGTGTGTGACAGTGCAGGAGCAGTCAGGATAAAGTAGATAAATTGGAGTCAAACAGGRCTCCTCACTTCTGGATAGGAATGAGGGAAGAAGGGGGTTAGAAGAGAGTTAAAAATGCTAACTGTAAGGCAATTAAAATTCTCCAYAGAACTATCTGTGGTACCATATTAGAAAGCAGACCATTTCCACAGACACTAGAAGAGGTACCATAAATTAASCAAATGACACACTAAAAAGCTTATACTTGAAATCTGCTAATCCCCTTAGACTCAGCTTCTAACAATTTTGCAACAGGAACTGCAGCTCCTTTTGACAGAAACAGTAAATCATCCCCTCAAGCAGCATATCTTACTGCAAAATAGGTATGTAAGAAACTGTATCTGTCCCAGTTGGTTCAGAACAGTGTTTTAGAGCAGCTTATGATTATATTTTAGAAGAACTTTCTCCCCATTTAAAAATTCCATCAGTTTTAACATTAAATCCAGAGATAAATTGGGCACTTAGATGTATTAGAGGCTTTTYCAGTAGATGTTCTAGACATTTTGCTACCTTTCATGTTATTCTAGAGGCTAGTTAAGCTCATTGTTTGAAGTCCAAAAGCTTTTGGAAATTGATGTCTAGGGCTAAGCTTAAATCTTTAAACACTTTTCAAAAGCAAGATTCATTCAGAGAGCCAAACAGACTTAGCAGTCAGCCTTTTCTACAGAACCTATTTGCAAAGATGGATCTAAAATAGATTACTTTATCTGGCTGTTCCAATGAAAGTCATTTTCGGAAAGAAACTCTCCTCATACATCARTCTGTTTCATAGAAAGGAACAGTTTCTAATTTGTCCTTCATACAGCTGCAAGTGCAGTCAAGATCTTAAATGCTTAATCTCAGTGGGGTGAAGGGTAAAGAAGGGAAATGCAGACCTAAAATACTGAACTCATTTATTTGGACAGTGGATGAAGCAACCGTGATACGTTTATTGATTTGCTGCTCCGCTAATTAACATAGCGCTTTCAGTCTTCAAGTTTTCATCAAAAGATTGAGCTGCTTAAGACAGTGTTTTCAAAGTCACTTCTCAGAGATGCCACCTTAAACCAGAGCAGAAGCCCTGTAATTTCTGGTTTTAATTGGTGATGAACAGGCCAATTTCCCTGAMGACCCCAATCCATGCACCCTGACACGTGGGCCTGTGCACAACAATGTGCACAGCAAGCCCAAGTAAAATGTTGCATGTTTGTTTCTAAGTAGCAAACACATTGCAACAGGAAACCAGCGAGGATAATTCCATTATAAACACGGAGACATCAGACCTGCATCCCTCAGACATCTCCCTCTCCCTATATGATGCATGACGAGCATGTTAACAAATGCCTCCTTAGCAAGTATAAGAGAGGAAGTAAAAAACGGGGTCCCAGAAATTAAGAGCACATTTCCATTGAATTCTASCAGGCTTAACAAGGCAGCAGCTCATTAATTCCCTGAGATCTGCTCGCTCATAGCCACAACAAACAACTACAGCTCRAACAGCAGGAATGGAGAGACAGTGTTCTTCATGGTATTTTCATGTCTCCTGACATCAAGACTTTGTTTATTCACACAAACATTTTTTATTTTTAATGACCTTTTCACAAGCAGCATCTCAGAAGGCAGAAGGGGAGTGATTATGGTCTTCACAAGCCCAMAGTCCAGCTTGTTTTCTTAACTCCTGACTTTTCTCAGCAATTGCTTAGAAAATTCTCTTTCATTCAGAATATCAGCACACATCCCTGACCTTCGTTCCTTGCTACATACAGATAATTAACCCACCAAAACAGTACTTTCACACCATGAAAGAAGAAAGCAAGACCACTGCCTGGGAATTAATCTACTCCCTGGATGGCAGAACACACAGTCTCAGTTAACAGCCCCAAAAAGGCTTCTGATAATATTGTCTCGTTGCCAGCATTAAGCCTTGATAGAGGTCTTGCCCTTACAAACACATCTACAGAACCAGGGCTCAGGGCCCTTGCAAAACTTGTAGGGTGAGGACAAAGGCAAAAAGCTTGTCTTTCCCTTTCCCAYGTTTCAAGGAAAGAAAGGGGCAACAAGGACAATAAATCCACTGGGCTCTGAGGAATGTGCTGTCCATGAAGTGGTGTGAAGACCAGGGATTCCAAGTTTGACACCTGCTTAAAGGACACGTATCACTAACAGCCCAGGCACGGGGCCCTCAGCTCACTACTGGATGCAGGGGTGGGTCCCTATATGGACAACTCTTCCTCTGGTTTCCCTCTCTCTCCTTTTTTGTTTTTTTCCATTGTTTCTGGCAACTGAGAGAGCTAAAGGACTGGAGAGATACTTTAACACTTCAGTGGATACCCAGCCAGTACAGCTATTTGGGTACAAAACTGAGGAGCAAACCCATTCACCCTGGGCTACACAACAATTTGCTTCAAAAGACRCTGCAGAAAATCATTAGGAGCCATGTCTTAAGGGGCACCTATTTTCAATTCCAGGTGAGCATCTTCCACAGAAGTGTGGAACTGCTATTCTTGCCCMACACAGTTCAAATGAACTATACAA
Source organism: Alauda arvensis (assembly GCA_902810485.1). Classification (NCBI taxonomy): domain Eukaryota; kingdom Metazoa; phylum Chordata; class Aves; order Passeriformes; family Alaudidae; genus Alauda; species Alauda arvensis. The sequence continues at coordinate 1,010,571 of CADDXX010000224.1, forward strand.
GTTTAGGGCTTTTTTTCCCCCTGATGAATTCTAATCATATTTTCTTTATATTAACAGCAAAATGAAAGCCTTTCCTTATGTGCCAAGAAGCCCATTTGCAACTAATTAATTCTCAGGGTTTTATGCTGGTCTTTCTACTTACAATTTTACAGTTCAAAAGAATAAAATGCAASCTCTTTGATTAAAACAATATGCAGAGCCTTTTCTCTGAAAATGATGTTGTGACAAGATGGATTTATAAGGGTGCTTAATAAAGTTGCAACCTCGGGTAGGATGAACATGTGTCAATACTAWAAGAAGAAAATGAAGAAAAAAGCATGTGGGAGAAAAAAACCCATGTGGGATAAAACAAAATAGTTGTGGCCACACTTTGGGATTCTACAACAATCTCAAATACAGCAATCACACAGGAACTGGTCAACAAAAGGATCACATCTTCCATTTATGTGTCTCTACACTGGAGTCAGTATAAAAATATTGCAAATCTTAGTTAGAAACTTAAGGAATTCCTCTGGCCCTCATCCTGCTGGATATTTCCAAGGGACTGGATGGAGGGGGGGAAAGGGTGGAGAAGATGCAACTGTTCATCAAGATTCCTTAACACATGAACAAGTGGATTTCTCCTCTGTCCATTTTACTTCGCAGATAGCAGATTTCAAAATGGCACAAAAGAAAAAAAAAAAACAACTCCAGACACTTGAGCATTACAGAGCCTGGTGCAGCCTCTGAATGCACTGGTTTAGGAAGAGATGTCAGCGAGCAGCAGCCTCAGGGTGACAGGACTGAAGACATTGGTGGCTGCAGAGGAGCGGTGTCTTGGTGCTAGCTCAGAAAGCAAAGCTTTACTCAGTTTATAGCCTGCCAAAACTTCAGTAAAAATGTGTRTGAGTTTACACCCTGGGACAAACTGATTGTGACCCATCTACACTTGATCTACAGTGGATCGACTTTAATCCACAAAGCAGCCAAGTGTGTCCAAAAGGCCGCTTACCAAAACCTTCAAAGACACTAGATGACAAATTGTCCTCCAGGGAGCCAATCTTCTGCCCTGGGTGCCTCAGAGCTGTTTGCCTCAATGCCCCACATCTCACACTGGAACCCACCGGAATTCTGAGGTAAGGGATTTCTTTTCCCTGCAGCACTGCAGGAACCTGGGTGCTTATCATGCCTCTCCAGACCATACCCACCAAACAGAAGCTGTCCAACAACCCTGAGCTGTAAAGCAGCTTTAAACCAAACTGAGAGAACTTCCTTTCGTTGGGGAATTAGGGAAAAACTCCACCCCACAGCCTCCCAGACACAGGTACCTACAGAAGCTGCTAAGAACACAACCAGCTGCCTAATGCAAAAGGATTTATTTTTACATCTTAGCAGCACAGTTGTTTTTCAGGATATGACTGTGTGAAGATGTCACCTATTTGTTTGTCTGTCTAGCAGACATGTTCCTCAAGTGTAAACGTACCTGTGGCTGTGCCAGAAAAAGAAAAATTATTTCCCCCCTTCCTAAGTCCTGTTAGTTTTACAGGGCCAACACAACAGCAGGCAAGCCAGCTTTGAGTCCCCTCACACAACAAGGTTTGCTAGGCTGTATTTTGTCACACCTGCACAAGCACACTGAAAAGGCAGGTGTAAATAGAAGCTGTAATTTGTCCTGCTGGTGCTGATGCATGGGGAGGCAAAAAACCCAGCTTGAGCCAGAGCCCCAGTTGAATGCACAAGGCTGCCAGGTAGAAAAACAAAAGCATCTTTTCAGTCCCAACCTGCATGTACTTTATATGAAAATCACTAAGGCACAATAAATATGAAACACCACAAAGAACTTTTTTACAGTCAATTTTTCGGAGGAGAGCTGCAATTTCTATAATGAACATGCATTAAAACCTCCATAAAAAAGTTAATTAAGAAAATGAGTTTGTTTTTTCTACTCAAAATAGGTATTTTGCTGTTTAAAAATACAGTATGTACAGTAAATATGGTTTGGCAGRAAAGGTTTGTTGCAGAGCTCTATGGATATAGATAACAGAGTTCTTTTCTAGTATAACTAACAACAAATTTAGACACTATGCATAGAAATAAAATATGGGGGAAAAAAAGGCAGCACATGAAACACCACAAGATCATAAAAAAGCAGAACAGAGATGTGCAGAAATGGCACTAAACCCTTGGGGAAAAGAAAGGTCAGATATTTGCTATTAAAATGGATAACTCAAGTGGATTCTTCCCCCCATCTCACATTACAGCTAGTTTCAGTAGAAGGAGAGGACCCCACAGTTTTTACACCAGCACTTTGGAAAAAAAAAAAAAGTCTTTAAAGAACTGAAGGTTTCCTTTTTCAGTCACACAGATTAAGAGGGAGACTTTTGAAACCACATTCAAACAATGCTGTATTGATAGTTTCCAAATTTTCCAAACTGATCCAAGAAAAGAAATAATGACAGTGCCCTGGAACAGGAGGCAGTAAATAAGGCTATCACAGAGGTGACAAAGGAAAAACACTGAGAGAAAAATGTGAATGGTTTGACACAGAGACAACCTATATGGAAGAAGAACTACAGATTAAAAGGGTCTTAGCTGCAAGCAGAGAAACAACAGGGGGAAGAATTCAAAGAAGAAAAGTCTACTTGTATCATTAAGAGAGGAGAAATACAGAGTAAATCTCTGGAAGGGAAAAAAATCCTAAGTTTTACAGCAGTTCATAGTTAGAAATGGAAGTGAAGGTTTTGCCAAAAAAGCAAGAAAAACCCACTGGGGTGCTGCAGACTCAGTGCTAAGCCAAGAGGAGGAAAGGGGCCCACAGCCCATCCCTGAGGCTCCTGGTCCCCAGCAGGAGTGGATAACTTCCTGAGGGATGGCTGAGAAACCCTCACCCCTGGGCAGCCAGCACTCTGCTCTGCAGCACAAGTMAATGAGAGCCTTGATAAAGTGGCAGTTTCAATGGCTGGGACAGTCTCCTTACCAATACCTCACCCCTCTACGTGCAAATTAAACTGATTTCCAGCCTACTCAGCACCTCAAGATTAGTTTATCTCACGTGTGGTAATGGTGGGGACAGAAGTTTGTTAGGACCAAAATTCTGTTCCCCAAACTRATKTTTTTTTATGACCACCTGAGRAAGCAWMATGAGCCAGCAGCTGGCAAAYGTGATAAACTWWKAGWAKKGAAAGACACYTCTTTTCATAGCACCCAGAAAATGAKACAGCCCCACCTGCAGCTCAAGGAGCCCCTSGGACTAACACCCTCCAGAAGGCACCACRYAAATGACAAAACCCCAGCCTGAGACCACATCACACCCCAAGCTCAGAAGAGCACACCACAAAGAACCCTGAAGAGCAGACTGGAGCAAACCCCTCTGCATGGCTCAGAGTCACTCCTGTACCTCCAGAGCTCATCCTTTACACCACAGGTACCATCTGCTCCAAAAGCCACCRTACAAGGCAGCACACAGATACCCACTAGCCCCTTTTCCCTTTGGTTTACTGTGTGACACTCCAAAGAAAAGGCAGTGAGCAGAGCAGGACCTCAGCTAACTCCATGCAGGGAGGCACACAATGCTCTCTAAACTGGAAATATCAGTGTAACTTGTTTTAGCTGCATCATTTCACAAAGCACAAAGTTTCTTACCTGTGGTCAGCTGGTGAAGAAGGAGCTCCTGTTTGCTGTAGTTCAATGTCTTTTTCTTTCACAGGCAAGAAACCAAGCCTGCCTGATACTTCCTTGGCCCAGCCAGCCCATCTGAGGCTAATTTAGAGCCTTGACCATGGCAAAAGCTACTGGATACTGTGTGGGTAACTCAGCTCCAAAAGGGAACTTTGTAGGCAAAACCCTCATTGCTCATTTCAGAAACGGAGAAAGGAGAAATAATTTGCTCTTAATTTAGCTGTTTTCCTTCCCTTACCCTTGCTCTCATTCCTTTCCAACTTTATCTCTTAGCCTACTTTTCTTTTTACATCAAGCATTTATATAGCTCCAATTTCCTGAAAAGGARTAAAGCTTAACATGAAAACCCGAAGTCACATTTTAGACCTAAGTGAAAAATGCATGGTTTACTCTGGTAAATTAAAGCTCATATGCAGAAATTGYTGGTATTTTACCAATTGTCTTTCACAAAACATTGGCTGAAATGAACATTTGCTCCTGAGCTAATGGGAAAACCTCATCAGTGTGCTCTGCCTAACGAGTCATGGCAGCTCCTGCTGGACCAGAGCAGGAGTCCAACTTGGCCACATCACCAGCCCTGTTCAGTGACAGGCAWTAGCAGGTGCTTTGGGGAACAAGAACTTATGAAATGCCTTTCCCTATGCAGAGATTGCAATCCTTACCTGTYAGAAGAGCATGTTCCATGGTGTTGGTCTCACAAAGGTGTTTCAGGATGTTTGTGGGAGCCTTTGCATGCCAGGGCTTCTTCAGATGTGTTTGGTTCTACACATGTCAAGGTCCTAACAGAAACGTCTCTGCAAACGAAACAGTTCTTATGCAAATGTTCATAGCAAGTCACAAAAAATATAAATTTGATTTAAAAAGAAGTCACTGTGTTCTGGTCTTTCTGCATGCAGTTGCTTTGTAAATGCAGGCTGACTGACTTCCTTGCAGAGAGGCACCTGAAGCATCACTGAATTCTTTGGAAAATTAAAAGAACAGGAAAAACTTAGGCTGATGTCCAGAGTGGCAAGTTCAGTCCACAGATGGAGGTGCACGTGAAGCCTTCCCACTGGAACTCTCCCCTCTCACTCGTGCCTGATCTCAGTGCTGGGGTAATTAATTCTCATGTCCTCTCAACACATCTCCTCCCTCATTACCAAGACTGTGATGATACTGGATGGTGCCTTGTCTAGTCTATTAAAATGCAGATTACAYGACAAAAAGACCTTCAGCATCCAGAGCTGTCAGTCCAGCACATTTCAGCTCCCGCTGGTGCTGGCTGGAGTCTCCCATACGTAGGGAGCTGAATATCTGAGCAGGGATCTGTGGCACAGATATCAGCACATTGTAGTCTTTACTCACTGCTGGCACACAAGCAAATAGAGGGACATTTTTCTTCAGTCTGTTCTGTGGTATCCAGAAGAAAAAGCACCTTTACTCTCTCCTCAAGAAACTCACCCTGTGCTTCCCCAGAGGAAAAAAGTCAGGAATAATTAAAGAAGACATGGGCTGTCCRATCTTCTGACAGAAGCTTCTTTGATAAATAATTCATCCTAAAGATCTGGAGAGGTATGAATGAGATGGCAAACGAGGTGCTCCTCTCCAGCACACAGGCCTTCCCGGGTGACCTCCCCTGGCACATGCAGTTCACAATACCCTGGAGGGGGCACAAAGAGAGAAGAGCTTTAACAAATTTGTCAATGAAGTACAGGCACATGCTAGCATCAGGTACTTGAGTATCTCACAGCAGACCCTGCTGTGAAATTCATAAAGTACCAGATAGCTCCCCACAATGAATTCAGGGAAGACAAGGGAAAACACCAGACTCAACTCTCAGCATCAGAACTGAAAAGCAATGTTGCACATTAACAAGGGTTTGCACAGTGTGTGTCCTTCGTGCAGGACTGCAGTGACAAATGTCCATGCAGTTACAAACAACATGACATTACACCATTTAGACCTCAGGGAGCATCCTGCCAATTTTCTGTCCATCATTTATTTTCAGATCTGCTGGTGTGCACACTTTGAGTGCTCCTAGCCGAAGGTCACATCCAGTGAAGCTTCAACAACAAAACATTTTCCATCTCTGTTTTTTTGAATGGTTTGATTTTAAATAGTTTGTTATACTTCTGTTCAGGGCATGTGTCTATAATAATCAGAGGAGAGCTGAGTCTTTTAGCTATGCTATTATTTAGCTTTCTCCAGCATTTACTCTTACATACATGAACAGAAACATCTGCAGTAAAAATTTTGCATTTTTTAATTTGATATTCTTCCTTGGATCTCCTGACCCCCATGGTGGGGATGTTTATGACAAATGTATAAAAACCTACTTTATCTCTTCTTACAGTTACAAAAGATAATAGTAACATTTTAACAGAACTAATCTTTATAAATCTGGAATCTTTAACTGAAAGGCAGTTCTGGATAAGAATATACAGATCAAAATTGCATGTAAAATACACATGAATTATAAATACATGTTTGGACTAGATTAGCCTAGGTGAAAATTCTTACGGAGAGGGGAGCATTGAAAAGGTACATTTCTTTGCTGAAGGTACTTGAGCTGATCTCATGTAAAAAAACTATTTCAAAGAGGTATTGTTATGTGWCAGGCACTGCATTAATGTGAGGCTCTGTGCAGAGTAGGGGTTCCCACATGGTTTGGATTTGACAAATTTAAAACAGCATTACAAGGTTCATCAGGAAATGTGAGATAGATAAGCAGAAAGAGTATCTGAGTATGGCCTGCAGCGAGCAACTCCATGCTCATATTTTGAGATCTTGAAAAAGTTTTCACAGTTGGGGTTTTTTTTTCTGTTCATGTGTTATATGGGTCAATTACTTTAAACTTTGGATATTTTCCCACCTACTTATCAACCACCATTTACTTAACGTAAATATTGATTTTTTTTTCGGTCTCAGTTAATCAGAGATCATCTGTCAGACTCTGAAGATGTCTCTCTGACCCTGCCAAAGGAAAGCKCCATGCAGGCTCTGTTAGACTGCCATTACTTTACTGAGGGGGAAAGATTTTTATATCTGATTTTATTTTCTTCCCACTTCTAACACAAGAGGAGTCACAAGCTGAATAAAGCTAACCTGGATCCATCCTATGGAAGCAGGAGCAAGGGTGCATAAGGTTACTCACAACCAGATTTAATTAGGACCCATTTTGGATAACAAAACCGAGTTAAAAGAAGGGAGAAAGGAAACAATCCAACCCTTCCTCAGTTCCACACAGAAGATGCTACATACATGAGTGTGTGTCAAAGTTGCTCTAAGGACTGTTTTTGACTTGGAAATATGTTGCTTAATACAGACTTGAGAGTTTATGAAACAAAACCCAAATAAAGACACTCTCAGACATTTTCTTGTCTCGTGTTTGAACACTTCTGTTATTTAGACTGAGAAAACAAGCACTGACATTTGTGCTGCAGGAATATTTAACACTTTACACATTGCTAAGAGAGAACAAAATTTTGCAAGTTCCTTTGCAAGAGCCWCCACAGCACAGCTGCTCTTGTCTCCCTTCAGGAAGATCCCAAGAATCCTGTTYAAATGAGTGTTAAGCCTGGGAAGTTGTAAGGTGCACCTGGACAGTGACACTTCTGCTGTCAGCTTCTTTTGATTACATGTACTGCACCTTATGCTTTAAAGTCTAAACACAACTGAGCCTTTTGGATAGAAGGCCACAGTCCAGTTCCAATTTACCTTTATTTATTGGCTGACCTGGCCCATAAATAGGAGGTGATTACACAGAGTCAGTGATCAAAGCTAATGCTAAGGAAAAGTTCAAAGCTATTAACAAAGAGGCCACAACTAAGAAGCCTTTTATTGAACACCTTCTACTATTCCGAGGATTTTCTTTTTATTTTTAATAAGACCAGATAACCAAATTTACGAGGGCACCACAAAGCTATTACTGGGTGCCATTTAAAGCTTTTTGCTGACACCTGTTCTTAGAAGAAAAAAAAAATACGGTTAAATCTGGTCCCATAAAACAAAAGCAAATTTTTGTTTGCAAGTCAATCCACAGAAGATCTGAAGAAAAGAATTTTAGGAAAACCTTTCAAAKAATGTGTCACACATACGCTTCCACAGAAATAACTCATGCAACTTATGGTCTYCCAACTAATTTGTATCTGTGATTCAGTCAGGGAGAAATCTAATTTAGGTGGACATCCACATCTTAAAATAACAATCTTGAAAATAAGCAGGAAATGTATTTTCTCAAAATAAATTAAGTGGAAAAAGTCCACTTCTGACAATGATGAGACTGCTTTTACAGTTTATGTATTTTTGTTCAGTGAAAGATGATATTCTAAGCTAAACCACAGTTATTTTACCAAGAAACACACCCTTGTGCCCTTACAAGAACGCACCATAAACTGAGGAGCTGAATATGATAGACATCATTGAGCAAATAATTGTTTCCTCCAGAGAAAGTCATATTATGTGTCCCATACAATGCAACACAACTCATTTCACAATGCATTCTCACAGAAACACTTTGCTATTCACAGAAGTTATGAAATACCAAAGCATCCCATTGTGGAGAGCTTTGATGAGAGCGAAGTGGTGGAAATGCAGGCAGATGAAGAACTGAGCTGCAGAACTTTGTGTGCCAGCMCTGAGGGGACTGGGCTCAGGCTGGGAGTTGGCAGTGGACAGAAACTCCTGCTGCAGACAGCACAAGGAATGTAACATTTCCCAGTGCATCTCCAAAGTGGATGTGAGGCAGAGAAGTGCAGAGCCTGGCAGGGTGAGAGGGAAACTACTGCAAACAGCAGAGAGGGGAGAGCAGAACCACACAATCACATGGGTTGGAAAAGACCTCCAGGATCATTCAGCCCAAGCTGTGACCACCTTGTCAACCAGACCAGACCACTGAGTGCTGCATCCAGTTGTTCACTGCATTCCTCCAGGGAGCAGGTGTCCAGCACCAACCTGGGCAGCCCACTTCAAGGTTTGAGAGCCCTTTCCAAGAAGAAATTCTTCCTGATGTCCAGCCTGAATCTCCCTTGGCACAACTTAAGGCTGTCCTCTCTTCCCATCACTGGTTGCCTGGCAGAAGAGCCTGACCACCACCTGGCTACAACCTCCTTTCAGGGAGTTGTAGAGAGCACTGTGGTCCCCCCTAAGCCTCTTTTTCACTAAAYACCCCCAGCTCCCTCAGCTGTTCCTCACAGGACTTTAAATGGTCACTGCACCCATCAATACTGGGAGCACAAAAAATTACAAAAAGTATTAATTCCACTCCACACCTGCAATGGTAATCACAATGATGGTTCTTGCATCAAATTGGTTTGGAATTTAGGATGGATTTCTGTTGTGGCGGTGGTTTTTGGGTTTTTTTCCTTCTGAATTGAAATGAAAGTAAAATTTCCTGAAAAAATGAAGCTCTGACATTTGTCCATCTCAAGAGACAGTGTTAAGGCTCAAGAATCAATKGCAGGAACTAAGGCATGGCACAGTATCAGCAGCTCAAAGGGAGCAGGATGTGTAGTTTTCTGGCTGACTGTGAAGCAAGGGACATCACTGACTTGCTGTTGCCTCCAGAATTGTTCTGAAGACAAATGAAGTGTAATAGCCCATCACAGCATGATTGCATGTTGATGCCGTTTCGATGACACCGTGGTAGGACCATTAACCCATCTGACGCCTTCTGCATTTGTCTCAATCAAACTGACAGGAGCCTTGTGTAAATACGGCTTTGGGCATGGCAAAGCAGCGTCAGGGACCTGACAGACAGAAAGGCAGCTGGCACCGAGAGGAGGGGCTGACACGACACAGACATATGTTTGAAAGCAGGACTCTTGCTAGAGGACATTTAAATAAAAGATTTGTCATTCCTCTCAAGCGATTTGAGATTATTGCTAAAGATGGCTGTGACTTTTTGACAATCTGCCTGCACAGATTATACACAGCATCACACTAAGCACCAGGAAAAGCAGATTCCTCTGAGGAACGGAGACATGCACTTAACTGTAGGCACACCTGAAAATACTGCTTACTGCTCTGGTAGGTTTAGAAATACTCTTCAGGACTATTAGGAACAATGTTTCAATAATACTATTGCTCATTTCTCGGCCAAAATTTCCATTTCCRCTAACTGAAACTCTGGTGGATTGAAGATTACAAGGCCTGCTTCAAACATGGCAACACAGATCAGAACCAGCCTCCCCTTTAACATTTATTTTAAAAGATAGAAGTATCTTTATAAGTGTTTTCTCTTTTCTTTATKACATGATACATCTTTACCATCTTACTGAATGTCCAAAAATGCAACAAGTGCTATTGTAACATTATCTTCTTTTTTCTTAGCTAAATAAAGATATAAATRTCCAATTCCTGTGTACAGATTACTGTAGAAATGGAAATAATAATTAAATAYATCTCTGCAAAATTTCTCCTTCTTGCCTTCCCTTTTATCCTAGTGCATTAAAGTGCTCATGGAACACAATTTTTCTGCTGCCTTCTAACATATTTTGGTCCTTTCAAGTGCCATCCATCTTGTGATACAAATAATCAATAAATACAGAACAGCTTCTAGAAGTGAAGAAAAAAGAACATTTTCTGGAGCTCCCAAAAAATCTACAGAACACCTGCTACAACACCAACATTTAGAACTAGGATGTAGAAATAGGTAATAATGAAAAGCAGTATTTAAAAGACCTGAGGACTAGCGACAGACTTATACTGCAACGCACTCAATGAGAATTGCTCTGCTTCCCTAATATTGTTTCACTAACAGAAGGACCAGAAGTGTTACATTCTAGAGCATTTCAGAATAGAGCAGATGAAAAGCCAGCAGCTGTTTAATAATTACTARCTAGAGGCTAGAAATAGGAACYARAAGTCACAGACTCCACAGTTTTACAGCCTTGGGGACATATTTTTCCCCCCAGCCTCTTTTGTCCCTCAGTGTCCCAAAGTTACCTCTCTTCCTGGGAAAAAACCCAAACCACTATTAACTTCTCTATTCCCTACTACCCATTTTTCATTCCCAACACCAAGACTCTTCAGTTGCTGATTTTGTTGCCCAAATGCCATTTGATCAGCATCAACTCCATGACCCTGGTGACAACGAGTGCACCCCAAACACCGTGGCCAGGAGGAGGAAGTGACAGCAGGTGAAGCCATCCCCTGCAGCACTCTCAGCTCTGCCAGATGAGTTATTTCCAGATGCAGACAGCTGCCCAGATACAGCTCAGGGAACAGGGCGAGGGGGCATCAAGCTACTGAAGTAGGAGCAAATGGAAGTGCATGGGCAGAGGGGATCTCCAGCAAGCACTGACACCAAAAATGTGCCTCCACCGGGACTATTGGTGTTCTTGGAGAAGTGCAATCAGAGCAGGAAGAACAAATTGAGAAGGTCTAGTGAAAGCTCACCCGTTTTCCTACTATTTCAATTCCCTAATTAAATTATTACCTCCCCCAATAGCCTTATCTAAGAAATAATAAGTTTGGTTGGGGTTTTTTTTTGTTGTTGTTTTTTTTTTTTTACCTCAATCACGCAGGGATAAAGGAACGGCAACTGTATTTATTGCATTTCCCTAAGTGTAATCTCTCTCCCCAGCAGATGTGACAATTTACTGCCAAAGTAAGTTCATCACACAATTAGTGGTGTGAAAGGAAAGCCTATTGTGTCCCATAATGGTTTTTCTCGCCATTAGCAGTTAATAATTACCGACAGCGGCTGCAGGGCAGGCGCATCCCCATCTCCCTGCAGCTCCGTTCCGCGAGCCTCAGGGACGCGGCAAGGAGAAGATGCTTCCTGATGGGTCCRGATAAAGGCGGGGCTTTATTTCCCSCAGCYCCACGTGCTCAGGTGGCCGGCACAGCTGTGCCCCTGTGGGGCATCATCCCCCTGAAGTCACTCGACTCCGCTGGTGCAGGCACATTTCCTCCCCACTGGTGGGATTTGGGATGAGACGGCGCTTTATGGTTACAGTAATGACTTTCCTATAAACTTTATCACGTTCTGTAATACCATTTCATAAATATTACTAGCACAATACTTAGTTCAACGTTTTATTTGAAAGCCCATAAAGTAATAATAAAGATTGTCAAAACCGGACCTTTACACTACACAACATATTTTCATACAAATCACATCCTAAGGACTGACCCTGCCTCCCTCTYTTGGTGCATTCAGCATCTCCTGTGACAGGTACACTGTGTCCCCAGTGAACAGCTGCCTCTGTTACCCTTGCTACCATTGCTAACTTTTCTGCCTTCTAAAATACTTTTCTGTTTTTAGGTGGTTGGGTTTTTGGGGTTTGTTGGGGGGTTTTTTTGGGAATATGGTTGAGAGTTATTTTTTTCCCTGAGAAATCACAGAGACTGTAGTTTTCTGGTAAAACTACAACAAAGAGCTAAAATAAACCCAAGAGAACTCCCCAAAGACTCAATACATCAGAAATTTATGAAGAGCCAGCTAAGAGTGTAAAGTTAATGAGCATATATCGAAGCCTGTTAAACCACCATGTACAGGCTTCTCATCTGGGAGTAAGGCAGCCTTCAAACTACATTAACCTAAGAGTACTTTGCCCCAAACAAAGGCATGCACACTGTACTTTAAAGGCTTTTATTTATGCCCATTAACTTTACTTGAGCTGTTTGCATTCCCCTGCCCTTCTCTAGGCTAGTTCTCAAATTGCTGCTTCTCTAAACCATCTTCCATCCTGAGCAGCGGTTTTTCTTTTCCAGAGGGCCACACTTGTCCCTAAACCCTCTTCTCATTAATTCACTCCACCTGTTGATCAGTGATTCCAACAGGGCATGGGGCAGTCACCCAGGGGAGCATGCCACATCCAGGTCCCTTTCCTGAATTCTGCTGGGATAGGTGCTATCCTTCTGTTTGCTGCAGTGATKTTGAGATCTCATTCAGATGCATAAGGTGGGTGTACAAATGGCACATCCCATCTTTTGGGACGTGCTGGGGAGCCAAAAGGAAAAGAAAGCACTAATGAGATTATTCAGAGAGGTGAGCTGAGTGCCTTGGTTGACGCCCCAGAATAGTTGATAAGAACCCTACCTCACCCAATTTAGAACTGAGTAATATTCAGAAAGCATTATTGACACAACAGGGAATTATTTCTGKTTTTTTTAATGCTTGAAAATACATGCTCATTGTGAGCCAGATGCTGGCTACAAAGGCATCTGAATTCMCAACAAGCAGCTTGTCACAGCCACAAAACTGGCAAATCTCCGGGCAGCTTTCACTCCTCTCACAGATGCCCCATTTCTCAGCCTRGGTTTGGCTGCATCACAGTCTTACATGAACATCTTGGATGGTTCTTTCTGCTGCTTCTGACTGGTGCCTCCCTTCCTTGCTGGACTTTGAGCCTACGTGTCACCTTTCCTAGGGAATGTGAGCTCCTTGCAGAGCTCAATTCTCTCCCTTTTCACTTCGCATGAACCAGCACTCACACCAAGTACATCTGGCCAGCTTATCCAGCTCTTATCCCTGCACCTGGGTCCTGCCAGGACCCTGGGCTGCCCTACCAGCTGGGGAGAGGCTGTGCATGAGCCATATGGTCCAAACGTGCATGTGCATTTCTGCCCATTCCAGGCCCAAACCCTCGCTGCCAGCCAGCCTTTCCTTAGAGAATATTTTGTGGTCTGTCAAGAGACACGACAGAGAAAGTTCATAAAATTGCTGTATTAGCTGACATTATAATGGGATTGTGTGATATCAGAGGTGACTGATCATTTTCCTCGGATCAAGATAACTTGTTGTGCTGAGTGGATGTGAGAAAAGAGCCTCCCAAATTGTGCCCACCTTTCATCCATCTCCCAATCCTCCCTGTGTGCTCAGAAAGTGCATTGCAGCTAGTGAGCAGGGAACAGTTAATCCCCTCACTTTGTGGTAGTTCAGACCAAATCCATTCTTTTGCCCTGTGTCACCTCCCCTAAAGCAGTTGCACCCACACCAGAGCTGTCTCCACCAGCTGCTCTCTCTGGTCCCTGTGCTTTGCCTGCCAAGCTGCTGATACACCATGCTCACAAAAATAGCAGCAAGATATGGAGCAGGATTGAGGAATAACATTTCATCAAGAAGATTCATTCATCCTAGGCTATTTAGGATCTGAAAYTGGCACCAGCGATTCCTCAAAAGATAGATTGCAGAGCTGCAGAAAACAGGGTGAAAAAAATYTGAGAGGTCATCTAATCCCATCCCRTCTCCAAAGGGCCATCTGTGGCACATTTGTCTGACCTGTTCTCAAAAGCCTTCAAAGACCAAGTGCCTGTGATSGATCTCTCAGGGAGTTTGGAGAGTGACAATCCCCAGGATGTGGAAAGAGGCATCTCTGGCTCCATCCAGGCGGCACAGCCACACTGCACAGCTCCCACTCGTGTCTGCACAGGCTGCAAGGCGCTATCTGGCACTGTGGGAAAGCTGGCTGCTACACTTCCCAGTGCCAGCTTTGTACCAAAGCAAAGAATCCCCCTTTGCAGCAAATCCTCTCACACACACAAGAAGACTTCTTGCTGGCTCCCAAGAGAGCTGCAGCTGAGCCTGGAGCATATTGTACCATGTGGGAGGGTTCCGCCCCATCCTAAGCTTCCTCATCATTTCRGTGTCAATTCCAATACATCAAATGAGGGATTTCTAGCAAAGCTGCGTGGAACAAAAAGCACCAATTCACACTTTTCTGAACAAAGATYTACTGGCCAAGATTTATGCATTAAGTATCATCTCTTTAAAATTGCATTTTTTAGGTTCTTCCTCCCTCACACCAACCCACCAGTGCCTGAACAAGGAACCACCATGTTTTTTCCAGTCTTTGCACACCGCCTTATTATCYGTACAATTCCATTTGGATATTTAAAAACAAGGCTGCAGCCACTTCCAGCTGATTTTTCCTATAAAAGCAAATTGCTGTTTAATGTTTTCAGTTTTCTAACTCTGCAGTGCATCAGATGATGACTAGGCTGCTTTCTGCTAATCTGAGCACTAAACTTAATTGTCACTCAGAAGTAAATTCCTCTGTAACACTTCCTTCCCCTTCTGTCATCCTGGGTTTCTCATCAAACTGAATTAGCTCGTACAGGGTGATTTGTTTGCTTTTAAATGATGCTGATTAAAACAAAATCCCAGTCTGGTAGCATGGAACTTGGCAATGGCAGACAAAGAGTAGCCGAGTTCTTCTGAACAGGGACTTGAACAGGAGTGAGGAACAGAAGCATTTTCCCCTTTATTATTAAAAACCAAACTCAGTTGGGGTTATTTGGTTAGCTTTTTACATGTACATATTTTTATACACACATATATATGTAAAARGCTGCACACTACCCTTCCTTCATAGCCTCTTCCCTCTTAGAGCAGCAAAGTGAATCTTGCAGATTCTCCACTGTTAATTGTTTATAATGCATCTRTCTGAAGGAAACACTTACAAATGGTATCTCAGCAAACATTTCATATTATTTATATCAGTAAGTGCTCYAGGAAGTTTGTATGAGCTGTTCCCTCATGGCTGAAGTAAGCCTACTTCRTACTTACCAATACCCTACTGCCTTGGGACTTGGGGCAGTAGATACACATTTTAAAGTTACATAAAATCAATTTTTTATGCCATTGAAGTGGATTGGCTTTGTAATTAAATTTATTTCCAGTTGTCTTTTTTAATAGTTAATCTAGAATTAGCTTACTTACTTAGCTTACATTTGCATCTGGAAGCTGAAGTATTACAGAGCATTGTAATATGGTATGTGAGAGCTATGTTAAAATATATTTTATACGAAAACTAAACACTCATAATTTATGGGTAATCACAAAAAATGTTTTATAATCAAAAGGAGGAATTCTCTGTCTCCCRAATTTTTATCTGTTGATGGAAAGAGAATTCATTAAGGTAGAAATAATATCCATAAGTAAGGAATAGATATGTCTCCATCTCCTCTGAGTGTGAGCACTGAATATCGTATGAACTCACTAATATGAAAAGAACAGAAGATGTGATGGCTACATTATGCATGAACCTGCTGTAGTTTGCTCCTTTAGACTTAGTCAGCTTACTTGTGCTTTTTCATTCCTCTTACAGCAGAGATCAGAGAGCAAAAGATTCCCCTGGCAGAGAAGCTAAATTGGATAATAATATATTAAGGGTAATAGGAAAGTGGAAGGGAAGAGGGAGGTATTTTACCCAACAGCCTGCAAAGATCATTAATGGGAAGTTAACACTGCAAATGCCAGTTGGYTTTCCCAATTTTATTTTTTAAGTGTGCCAATGGAGCAAACAACACAAGAAAATCTCAGGGGTCAATGAATTGATTTCYCTGCCAGGTAGGAACCATTCCCAAGAAAATGGTTACTACTATCATATTTTGTTAGCTAAGAAAGTCCCAAGAAATATTTCACTTGAAAKAGTAAAAATCATGTTCTGCTCGGATGAAATGTATCTTTTTAATATTTATATCTCCCCAAGTGATGATGTCCCCACATCAGGGACAGGATGGTAGGTACACAGACTGCTGCCAGCTCCTTTCCTTTTCTACTCAGGGAAGCATTCTTACTCACAGCAGCACTTAAGGCAAATGTTTAAGTGCTTTCTTGAATTTGAACCAAAATTTCCACTCTCTAGGTGATATATATATTTGGCTTTTAAAACTTTACTTTTTTTTCCCTACTGACCATCCATGCTGGGTTTATTTGTTTTGTTGGGGTTTTTTTTTTTTTGTTTTTCCCATGCTGCTCATCTCTGAGACTTCTCTTTTTTTTAATTACCAGCGTTCTGCTGAATGTGTTTCAAGAACCAAAGGAACTGTGGTGACCACTCTCATATCCACCCACTTTATTTAAAAAGTTCAAAACTTAATTAGGTCACTTCTTGCTTTTAGCCAAAAATCAAGCCAGTAAGAGCATGACTTTAAAACATTGCTTATTGATACGCTTCACCCTCTAAATCTACACAAATTAAATGAATGAGAAACTTTTTTTCCTTAGGGTTGGAYTGAGATATGGAGAGTAGAAGCAAGGACAACTTTTACAAGCCTTCTCCTTGGTTATTTAGAGTTCAGAAATTCTGACTYTTTTGCACCCAAGCAACTTTTCTGAAGTGCATTCCTTGGCCAAAGTGAGAATCTCAAAACTGTCTGGCATTCTAAAGATATAATTTACACAGAGTATGAGAGCCTCAAAAGGAGGAAGCCACCTGCACATTGAATGCTTTGGGAGACCTGTCTTAAGAGTGACAACTGGCAGGCTAATGGTGCACTGCCCCACTTTCAAACTGGAACCAGGCTCCATGTGTGTCTCCAGTGCCAGAAAGAACTGTGGAATTGCAGTGCAGATGTACCTTCAATACCATGGATCATCCACCAGCCTCCAACACACAGCTTTCACAACAGTATATGGAAATTGGTAAGGATTGTATATAAGGGTGCTAATTACTAACAACACCTGCTGAGGTGYAATGACAAAACCTCACTTGCAGCAAGGTTTTCTGAAAGGTTTCACCATCTAATTACACACAGGCTTCTCTAYGTAACCCACAATCCTTGCTGGGTAAAGGAGATGAGGATTCTCTGTTGACTTCCCAACTGCTGTTCCCAGAGCAGGTTTGCAGCAACGCACCCCAAAGATTTCTATTCAATAGAGAATCCATATGAAATGAGCACACAGAAATAACCCAAACTATCCCTTCAGAAATAATACCTTGGAAATGAGAACTGGACACTTCAAATCAATTTGACTGGCACGAATAAGTGTCTTATAATATATAATATAATAAATCCTATTAGACAAAAGAAATCAGGGTGTTCTGTTTTTGAAACACGATTTAGGTTAGTGAATAAGAAAAGCAATCTTTTGTTTCTAACAACTTGGGGGAAATAAACTGGATTTTAATTAGAAAAGAAGTACGATGAAATTAAAGCTAAAGGAAGAGCAAGGCCTTTACAAAACCAGCTGAAGTGTTTTTAAAAAAAGTGTTTTCACTTTTTAATTGTAAATTGAATTAAGAAGCCTACAGTTATTATATAAGGAAGATAATTACAGGAAAACATTCAGCTGCAGAAGTGCTTTAGAAGTCAGCTGGGATATATTCTTACAGCCCGTGGAGCAGAAACACTTCTTACCAGAAAGAAGGAAGATTTCTTGCTGATATACAATTTATAGAACCATAGAAGGGACCTGAAATATCATCTAATTCAAACCCTGAATCCTTCTCTTTTTGTGTCACTTTTTCCCCTTCCACAAAAATTGTGGGTGGCAAGTATTTTCCAGCTGGCCATCAGACCTCCTCTTTCCAGTTTCTTTTTACTTTWATTAGCCACAAAAGCAAGTTCTCTATTGTCTTAATTCACAAAGATCTTAACAAGCCAGGCCTAAAGAGAAAAGGAGGGCAGGGAGGACAYCATCTTGGGCTTACCAAACTGCAGGTCCCTCACTCATCCTTTCCCAGTTCCATGCTGCTCTCTGTATGATAAACTTTGCTTTGTGGAGGAGATAAGGAAATGAGAGAAATAAACCTCTCAGAACTGAGAGAAGCTGAGCACAGTCTTCTGCAGGCACCAGCTTGTAAGTATTCACACTCTGAGCCTAAATATTTGCCTCTCCATGATGGCATCTTAGCCAGATTTACAAAGCCAGGGGAGCAGCTCCTGTTCCATKAAACAGGGGGTCCTTCCCTTTCTCACAACACTCTCTCCAGACTGTATTGATTCAGACAACACAATTCGTGCTGACTCAGATTAAATACRGTCTCAAAACCCACTTTTTTTCTCATGACAAACAAAGCAAACTGAAGCCCCTTATGATGTGTACTGTAGCAACATAAAAATAGAAAAGAAAATTCTGCAAACATTGATGGAACCTTTACAGTTCTATGTGAATCAAGTACAAACCTGAAATAAAGTCCTTTGGGCACCTGATAATGTGTACAGTAATTTCCAGAAAYACAGAAATAATTGATTTATGTTGCTTCAGAGAAGGGTCCTTGGAGCAAGGACCATTTACCCTTAGGGATTCAGAACTGCTTAGTCAGACAACCGAGTGGAAACAGAAGTCACAKTTAAACTCTGTACCCAGCAATTAAAATGTGCAGCTACATTTTCTTACACCTTTTGAATTCCTGAGGATAAAAACCCCAAACTCAGGAAAAAAAACCCCAACAAACACAACAAAAAACAAAGCCAGAAAAACCCAAGAGACCACACATCCCCAACCCCCCCTCCAGAGCTAGAAGGGTTTTGTCTTGCTTGCATGGATGGAAGCTCCCCACCTTACAGACTTACTGACTTTAATATCTTACCACAAATGCCTATTGACAAAAAACAGGCCTTTTTTCTGAGGGCTCTGTCCTGTTCACTGCTTTTCTRTTGCCATCCTGACAGGATTACCTGTGCCCTTTAGCTTTGTTCCTGCTAAAATATGAAGACCTCATGAGAGCAGGGCTCCCCTGGAAGCAGCAGTCACTGTCGGTTGTTGCGTCCTCGCTTGGATGATTCCTGCCACCCAGCACAAGCACTGGCCAAAAACAGCCTCCACAGAAAGGAACACTGGCCACAGAAATGACACCTTCTAGCAGGAATGACACSTACTTAGCACTGCAGCCTGGCCTGCCAAGCCTCTGGTGCTGGGAGCTCAGCTAGCAGGTTTGCCTGCGCTACCAGCACGGGCATTTTTCCTGTCAGGATTTTAATGCTTTCCCATTTTTCAATGCTTTTTGAAGTGTACAAATGGTTTYCTGCTTTTCCTTCTCTCCACTGGCAAGTCAGTCTGTTTAAATTTGTGCAATTCTGATTTTTTTTGTCACTGGCTTGTCATCACATTGTCTTCAGACTGCTTGAGAAACATTAATGAAACACAAAAACGCGCTAATTTGTGAAAATAATAAGCRTTCCACTTAGAAGGAAGGGAGCACATTTACACCAGTAGTGACACAGACAGACATCAGTCATTATCCTACCTACCACTTCACCCAAACTGTGGTCTCCCTGCATTAMAAAATGGGAGATTCACCATCAGATTCATTATAAGTTGTCCAAAGATAGATTTTCATCTCCTCTGAGGGGCCTTTSTCCATTTAAGCTCTTGTTCAGCTTCAGGAAGAAGTGCAACCTTGCAGAGAGTTTATAAGTTATGGCCCAGGGACATCACTGTGCTGTGCATGTCCAAAGAAATTGCTGGAGGACATTTAAACATTGTTCTTGCTAAATTACAGCTCAATTAAAAGAAAGGCACAGAGAAAGGAAGGAAAAGGCTGCAACAACTACCCAGACAGGGTAGCAGATGGGAAAGAACAGAGCCTCTACAAGGTCATACAGAGCAGGTGGCTGCTTGTTTATAGACTCCTATTTTCAGGAGAAKATGTATTTTGCAGCATGAATTACAAAATATCCCCTATTTATTATAAAAGGGGACTGGAACATTTCATCTCCTCTGTTGTGCTTCATAGAGGAACCTGTGCCTGGGTTTTAGACAGGAAATGATTMTTTCAAGTTTCTGTATTCCTCAAGAGAATCTTAAAAGAAAGGCCTGTGACTCCCAAGCCTGCAGATCTCTCCTATCTGGTACCATCACTGTGCTGTTGGCCTTCTCCATGTCTCAAACCCACACACATCTGCTGCCAGAAACCAAGCTATTGCAAACAGGAGGTTCATGAACCTGAAGCCAAAGTCTTTTAATCAGACTTCAAAATTCATCAAGTACACAGATTAATTCCTTATTAGCGTTAAAATCAGTRCAGCACTAATGACTTGAGCAGAACAACCTGTATTGCCACTAGTTTAAATTTTTATCAGTTTGAAGCCAAACCAAACCAAGATGCAGGTCTGTTTACCTCTTCCATAACATGGCTAGCTGAAGTGCCCCCAGGAATCCTCCACCAGGGATGAATCCAACAGAATTTATTTCAGTGCATCTTGAAAAATTGCTTCATGAAAGTTAAAGCATCCTGATTGCAGTGATCAATCCAAATCCTGTTCAAATGCCAACTGTTTTGACACAGACCAATCTTTTTTTGTCTGAGAGCCAGCACAGAACCTTTAAATGTTGCAGTATTTGCTGCTGTAACAAGGAAATGATTGCACAAGTAATGTCCATGATGAACAAAGGCAGAAGGTAGCTGMCAGATCACTGGATTTCTCTAAYRCACMATGCAACAATCAATAGGTTATTTTRCAATTTTCCTRGTAAAATATTTAATGCACAWGGAATAGAGAAAAAATTTAAACTAGACACTAAACTGAGCTGCCAAAAGGAAAGGAGAACACTGGACATGTGCTATGTGATTGTACATGTGTTGCTGCTGTTGTTCACAGAATGGAGCTCCACCACCTGAACACAGCAGTCCTCCCTTGTCCTTCAGTGRCTTAGAGCCAAGAGCCTGGTTCTCAAAATATTTATTATTCAAAGGCCTACATAGCCAAATACTGCTGAGAAAATGAAGACAGCAAGACTACAAAAACAGGGTTTAGTCCATTCAGGTCCAAGGTCTGTATAGGAGCAGAGAGTATCACTCTCAAAGAGAGCTTCCTTCCCTTTCATCAGCCCTTTTTTTCACTTCTCACCACCCCCAAACTGGCATTTCCTATCCACAGGCATTTCAGAGCCTGCTTTACCTTCCCATTCATATTGTCTTAAAGGGATGCCCTTTAAGATTATCATTCATCTCTGGCTCCCYCTGAGGATAAATCCTCCCAGCTGACATCAACCCACACAACTTCACTGAAATCAGAGAGCCTTAATCAGTTTAATCAGATGAGGAACTCCTGCTTTCTGCCTGCTTCTTCTGCTTTGTCCAGTTAATTCATGCCTTTCAAAGGGGTGCATCCACACTGTTTTCTTTCATTCTRTTTCTGAAGGAGCTTCCCAGTATTCCTTGCCACTGCTAGTTTTTCATCGACCTCAAAACATCTTCCCCAAAGTCTGTTAGTTTCCTTCAATCCTCTATTCTACTAATTTTTTAAAAAATCTGAATTATGTAATCATTTTCTCTTGTTTAAATTTTGCTATATTAATARATCATCACAAACACATTGTAGGAATTATATGTAAAAAAATTACCTTTTAAATAAAATACAMAAATGTAGGAATATAGCCTACATTGAATGTTTCCTTTTAGAGGTATTGGAGGAAGGAGAAAGGCTGCTTCTTTCYGAATGTGGGTGGTACAACTGACAGAAAATGAGAACTTCTCCAATCTGGAAGAAAAACTTGTTTGCCATCCTGAATGAACACTCATGCTTACCAGCAGTTATTTTTACCTAGCCCATCGCTCTGCAGCTGGGAGATGCTAACAAAAYCTACTGAGAATTTGGGGTTTGGGAGACAGGGGCTCCATGCTRCAGCGTTTCAATACCCTGCATCCTACATGAGTGATCAGGGAATACAAATTACACTCCCTCCTGTGGCTCTGTCGGAGGTAGAAGAGCAGCCTCTCAAACCAGCAGGCTGCAGAACACTCTTCCAAGCAGGAACAAATTTAGTTGCACAAATTTAGGTGCACCCCGGGCGGGGAGCCAAGAGAGCATCCCCCGCCACACACACACACAGAGTCGAGCCAGGAAGGGTGGCATTCACACATGGCTCAGTGCTGCACCTGCAAACACGCCCCAAAAACTCATGCTGGGCACCAGCCCTGAAATACTTTTAGAAGTAGTTTCTGGAAATGCTGTTGTTTCAGTAAATAGCGTGAATTGAGCACTGTTATTTCCTAAACCACAGGAAACAAGTGTTTTTAAGGCTTGGAGCTTAAGCTGGCATAGCTACTTTAGGCAAAGACAACATTTTTAAGGATGGGGGGGTTTTTGACTGAGTTTTTCAAGGCACAGCAAGTTTTTCATTATGATGAAGGGTCTCTGTATCAGGAAGCACAGAACCATAAAAAGCAAAACCTCTGGAAGTTATTTCAGCACACTGTGCTCTTCAGCTGATGCCGAACGTTTGCAGACTGTGGATTTAAAATTTGACCTACCAGAAAAACTAGCAGAGGTCAAAGTTGTTATTCACACAGCCCCAGTGACCAGTGGGTAGCACAGCAAGGCAAGCCAGGCAGGGATAAGGATAAAAAGTAGTTCTCTCTCTCCTCTATCTGCCTGGAGGGAACGAAGACACCTACTTTTGCAGCTCCAATGTTCAAATCCTTTTTGCTTTCATGTGGTTACTGTGAATGTTCTCTGGAGTATTAAATGAGAGGAAGGCATTACAGTTTTAACTTTGATGCTCTATTAAGATGAATATGCACCTAATGAGCTGAGAAATTACCATTGCTGCTTTTTTTTCTGTGCTGCTGTACAAGAGTAGCTAATCAGGACGGGGGCATGCTCTTTGTGTTCCTAACCCAACAGCAATGAAAGTTAGAAGATCATATTCAAACATATGTTTAATGCAGCAACAAAAAAGGCAATAATAGCTTCTGCTATGAAAGGAGGGCTAAAAGGGCATTTCTCTTTTTTTCATTTTATGTTTTTTTATTATTTTAAGAGCTACAGTAACTATCTCTTGCAGTTCAGATGTTGTTTGGCATACAATTGGAGGGATATMATTTGTAAACCAACTATACCAATCAACACTAAAACCATTTAAATGTCTTAAGACAAACAGCAACAAAAACAACCATCACAACTGAAACCACTGACTATTCTGGGAGAAAAAAGAAGTTTTAAGTTAACAGCAACATTTGAACTCTATCAAAGCTCCTTRATGCAGTGRGTTAATCCTGTTGGAATTTGAAATWTGTCCYTGTTTCTTAGGTCAGGCTCTCTGAGRAAGAAGCTGTATCCAGTGACAACATGAGAAGATAAAGCCAATTATATTCCAGCATTATTGACTAATATTTCCTACTTGTCAACTGGAGTGTGGCAAGCCTTATTCATMCTGTGATATGTGATCATGGATATGAATCTCTGTTTCCCCCTAAGGGAAATCTTGCAACAAACAGTTGACAGAGCAACAARCATTTTCAAAGTAACAAATTAAAAATCTAATAAATATGATGAAAAGAAAGAACTTGAGAATTTAGGCTTTTTTTTCAAGTGCCTGAARCAAAACACAAGTTCTCCTTCCTCTCAAAGATACCTTGGTGGAACAGTACTGGTGAATAATGAAGAGAGCACCACCACACTGACACCTTGCCAAGGTTCACRTCCTCGAAGGTTTCAGTCCCCTGTGAGTCCCACAAAGGTTTTACCAGGTAACTTTACTCAGGTGGTGAGAAGGCCTGAACTCAATAACAGTGCTGAAGTCCTTGCACAGCTGAAAAGCAGAAGTTTGAATAGTTGCAGCTCCTTTGGCAGGTACAATGGGCCAGGAGCTCTCTGAGCCAAACCTTTATAATGGTTACACTACATTCCTGTACACAGAGCACAGGGAAGTGTGTTCCCTCTTCACTCTGCTCCTGCAAGCTTTCATTTCCAGKGCTTACAAAAGGCAAGATGGTGTTTGCTTGGGAGTATTTTTGTGTTTTAGTCAAGAAGATGTTGCTCTTCTCATGTGCCACATTTAGCCTATGGCAGAGGTGACATAAGACAAAGTTTCCTAAAGTCTCCTTTTAAAAAATCATCAAAGTCCCAGAAGATCTGGTAATATCATAGAGAAAATAACAGTAAGGATGATTCATCCCTGGTTCYCTTTGATGCTTTTTTTTGCTTGTAGAAGATGCACTCCAACATTTTGCAAGGGTATATTCCCTTTGATAGAAATATTACTGCAAAATGTGATCYAGAGGGCTGTTTCTGGGTAGTGCCCCAGTTCTTCAGTGACATTTGTGCCCGCCCTGTAATTGCAGKTTGAATTTTGGCCACCTCAGAAATGACTCTGGCACGGGACTACCCTGCTGTACACATGCCCACAGCACATCCTCGTGGTGGGCTTGCCTGGGGAGGGACTTGCAAGGACACGATTTTAAACCCAGGCACTTGGAAACACAGCACCCTGAGCTCCCTGACACAGTGGAGGAGCAAAGCAAGCTCTGCTCATTGTGGGCTCCTGAATTCCCCTCACACCGACTTCTGCCACCACAGCAGCAATCAAAAGGAATCCCACAGGGGAAGCTGAACAGAGGGAACAATTTTCTAGAGAGAAAATGTCACGCAGAAGGAACGAGAGGGGAGGAAGTGTCATTTTAGGGTTGTATTTAAGCTGTGATTCCACTTTGAAGGCAAAACCTGGTAGAATCTCACTTTCCCACAAGTAATTTGCATCCTCTGTGCACTCAGTCACGTCAACTGGCTGCACAGGAAAAATTAAGCGTGATTACTACTTAATTATCATGAGATCTGTGCAGCCAGAGATCAGCAACAATCCCACCTGATGTATCGAAAATGCCARTTAGGACTGAAGGGTCAGGAATTATTTTTAAGAGGAAAAATAGTATTAATTTAAAAACAAACAGGTGCATTTCAGATAATAAAAATCTTATTTTTTTATGATTAACTCACCCCTCTTACTTTTCCCGCTTAATGGCAGAGTAGAACAGGGCTAGAAGTAATAGAAAAAGGAAAGATAATCCCAGGTTTGAGGGTCTTCAGGATGTACTTAGAAGCAKTAAGTTTCAAGTGAAACATGGGGAATTTTCAGAACAGCTTATCTTTTGTCTAAGCACACACTATTTTAATATAACATTTCCTTGAGTATAAATGTAGGTTGCAGCATGAGGAGCGTGCCAGAGTCACAGCTATCATCTGCTTCACAGAGGTATTGCTACAGGTGGCAGAGGAAATGAGAACAAAACTATTTTACCCCAATTTACTGGCCTATYGTGGAGGAGGAGAATGGGAAAAGGGTCAATTTATTCAGAAAATAAGCAAAATACCTGTGAAAGGCACAAGATAAGTGGAAAAGCTCTAGAGCCTACATCAACCACTTCCAAACCCATTATTCTGAGTTTTGTAGCACGCTTTATAGATCAGCAAAAGAAAAAACAACAGGCTTTGAAAAAAAATGGAATTGTTTTACCAGCGTTATAAACTCAGGAAGGCTGGTTGGCTGCTGGGGATTWAAGAAAACCTGCATGGGGAAATTCAGCAAGCACAATTTAATAAACAAGTCCAGGGGAACAKGGTCAKTGTGCCATCCTGCTCCAGCAGGATGAGCCAGAAGGCGGGATTCCCTGGATTCCCTGGCACCACGTTGCAGTGGACATCAGATCAGAAGCACTGCTGCAGGCACCACGTTAATGCGCAGTAACTCTGCTAAATACCTCGCTGAGAGAGGCCTCCAGGGGCCACCAGCACTCTGCTCTCCCCAGGGCCTCGCTGCAAGCCATCTCCTGCCCCACAGCACAGGGCTGGAAGCTACAATTAAAAAAAAAAAGCAGTAATTTCCTTCTGACAGTGATTTGACACCCAGCTGATGGAAGGAGCTAAACCCTGTAACCTCTAYACCTTGGGTTCTGCTAAAAGAGATCCTCTCAAGGCACCCATGGGGTTATGGATTCCTGCTAATATCAGCAGTAGGATGGATGATAAAATTATGGCGGTGTAGAAATGCTCTCTCAATTAATTTCCCATCATGTTAAGGCCATTATCAGTGGATGTCATCTGGTGAAATGGAAAAGAAAAACACAAACCCAGAAGCATTCAGTATCTCTGAAAGTTTCACTCACTTAGCACATGATATAATTGCAGGGTAGAGCAGCCTCYTGAAATAGTTTACCTTCAAATAGAGCTGTAATGGTATTGATTTAAAGCATTGACAGGCAGAGCTGCTTAAAACACATAAGCAAAGATGGAATTTAAAAAGAAACAAATACACAGCCCAGARGGAAAGCAGGCAGAGATTCATCAGCCCCCCAAAAATGAGTAAGTAGATTCAAGATTTCTAGAGGTCAACCAGAACCTTTTTGCACCAGCTTTCAACACAAAGCTCACAGAYCATTGTTTTACAGCTCTTTATATTATACCACATTGTATAATGCAGCTATTTCTCTAAAAGAGCTGTTCCTAACTGCAGGACTCCTTAGCTGTTATCTGCAGTTTTTCAGGGGGAAGATGAGAGTTTAGAAAGGCATGGATGGGAATAAATACAATGCACCCCCTATGGAAGAGCTCTCACATATTCACATACAGATATAGGCACACACATATTCATACATATCAGGGAATGTATGCATTAATGTGTGCAT
Source organism: Alauda arvensis (assembly GCA_902810485.1). NCBI lineage: Eukaryota > Metazoa > Chordata > Aves > Passeriformes > Alaudidae > Alauda > Alauda arvensis. The sequence continues at coordinate 1,037,288 of CADDXX010000224.1, forward strand.
GTATATTTACATGTATAAAAATGCACAGCATTATATGGTAATTAACTAGAACCTCTTCATATTTTGTCAAAATGGAAAATCTGCAAGAGAATAAAACAGGCAGGCTTTGCTCCCTTTTCTTCACAAGCTTTCTGCCTCCTCTTTGCTCGCTACCTGCCAGTTTTGTCACTGCCTTCCCAATGCAGACACAGAGCAGAGATCTTGGGATGCTGTGGGGACAGCTGAGCCAAGCATGAAAGAAAAGATCACTGGTGTATGGAAGGTTCCTTCTGTGTGTCGATCTGGAGACACGATTTCCCCAGCTATAATTAAGGTACAAGACATATGATTAAGAATTAAAACTCAGCCTAAGAGAAACTGTGTGTGCCAGGAAGAAGTGAGCAGAAGAACATTTACAGTAAGGCAGGCAGCAAGAAAGCAATGAACCAAAGCCAGCTGGAAGGGTTAGAGACTTTCTTTAACATAACCAAAGTAAAACGTACATCCATAAGTGAGAAAGAGGACAGAATCCTCTGGGCTGTATTTCTGTCTCTCCACTTTTGAAAATGTACAGGATTTATCAGGGAGGCATTTGCATTTACAGTGCAATTGCAACAGTCTTCTGGATATGCACATGCAACTATTGATTGGTACAAAGCATCCAAGGCAATTCTTATTATAAAATTCTTTTTGGCTGTARGAGGAACTGCTAAAGCCTTAACGTTCAAGGGAAAACTTCTAGGCTGATGCACATGGAAATGTCTCACAGGGTGCCTCAGACTGTGGTCCCATGGCTTGGTTTCAGCTGAACAGCACCAAGAGTGCTCTGTGATGCAGCAAAGASATGACTGCCTTTAACCACACACCATCACCCCAGCAGAGTTTACAGCCTGCTGGGATTGTTCCTGCCACCCTCCCCTTCCCATACTGCCTCAGCAATCTGGATGGCATTGATCCTCCAGACAGGAGCTGTTACTAACCCAAAGCACTCAGACACAATCCCCACACAGGCAGATCCAACAGGGAGGTGCTTCCAGCAGCAGCTGCAATGGGGCAGGACACAGCATGGTTCACAAAGCATTACCAAACATGACTGGATTCTAATTCCAGGTCTCAAAGCTCCAAATAAAAACAGGTGCCCAAATGAAAGAATGCCCTTTAGCAATGGTTACTACTGCAAACAAGTCACAAACTGAATCCTACATCARAAATCAGTAGTTACATGGATTTACTTTTTYCCCCCCTCCAGCATTACAAGAAACARCTSTAAGCACAGCTGACATCTTGAGAAACTTCAGGAAGAGAAAAGCATTGCTCTGTTTGTAGAGATGACCAAATAACCTAAAAATCAGGAAAAAATACTTTTGGAAAAAAGTGTTTCTCAGCTTGCTGAGGAAGCAATGGTTGCAATTATTGACAGCTCAGAAACATAGGACATGATTTGCTCTTTTATGTCTGATTCCACTCCCCAAAACGAAGCAACTGGGAAAGGGCTCTGACTGACACCCTTGAGACTTGGGCTCCTTTTGCCCAGTGTGGTCCTGGCCTGGCTCTACCACTGCACTTGCCTCATTCCAGTCTCTGCCTGCCTGCCTGATGGAATTGCACAATGGCAGCAAAATAGATCTTAACTTATTCCATAGGCAGCTTCCTTGTTTCAGCTGCCAGCATCTATAGTGCCACTGCATTAAGGACTGTGCTGTAATTTAAATGGGCTGCTTTGCAGAGCAAAATGGAGAAATGTAGACTTTATGTCTGCATCAGGGGCATCTTCAGCTCTGAAGACTCTGTAAGTCKTAAGCATCTCTGGATGTCAGCCATGTGAGATGTAAGTGGACACCTAGGGCATGTTAATAGTTTTTATTTTTAAAAATGTGACCTGTAACAGAAAAAAGCACCTCTTTCTTCCTCAAATGAAAGCTACAAGAGCAAAGGCATTTTTGCTATTTAGRTACAACTTGGAATCACTGAGAGTAGGGGAGGGGAACACCCCACATTCACCTTCAAAACCCCCTCTGGCCATCATGTCAAGCAGAAAGATGACACAGTGAAATGTTCCCAGCAGGAGTGGTTCATGACTATGTTTCTTGCCATAGCAATTGATGCTGAATTCCAGCTTTTTGAAAGTTAGATCACTGAAAATGCCCACAGCTGCTCTGTATCTGCTTCACTTCAATRCCTATCTGGTTTGGGAACCAGCCAGATTTGTAGCTGGTCATGTAACTTCATTTCAATTTGCATTAAAAAACACATACCACTGCACTCCTCCCTGCCCCAGAGTTTTTTGTTTTGGGGGCATGACTTACATGCCTCTTGGTTTCATGGGCAATTTCAACCACTTCAACGGCCTCAATTTTGACTGATCATCTTCCTCTATCTAGATTCTGTGAAGAAAGTGATGCCATTGACTTTTTGACTTGGCAGGACTTTGGCTTGGGACACAGCTGCAAGGATGTGAGTGAGCAGCTTCCCCCAGCTCTGCTGCRGCCACAGGATCTGGAGAACATTGGTCTGTGCTGTTACTGTGACAAAACACCCCAGGATTTCTGTTAAATTCAAAGTGGAAGGTTTTGACATTCTGACAACTCAGAACGTAACAGAGCCAGAATTTGTGCCCAAGCCAAAACACATAACATCATTTCAATTTTGCCTTCACTGAGTGGTCAAAGCCAGCCGAAATAGAAAAAAAACCCCAAACAAAACAGCTAAAGGTACAATAAGAATTGTAATAAGGGCAGACTCCAGCCCACTCAATGCCTGCCATGGAACTGGCAGCTTTTTACATCCTCATGAGMTGGGTGAGGCACAGAATTACACCAATTCCTTATAGGGTTTGACAAGTCCATTACACCTATGATGTCTTTAACCTTGTACTACTTTATTGTACTGAACTTACGTCAAAGCAAATATYCCAGAATAATTGCCTGATAATGTTTGACTGCTGTGGCAACGCTGCAGAAGACACAGTGCTGAGATGTTCCTGCAGCTCAGSAAACTGCACTGAGCTCAGCCCTGAGGAGGAGATCGAGGAGCCAAATCAAGTAGAAGCTGACGGTGATATTTTCCCAAAACTAAACTGAAAATCTTTTTTAGTGACTAATAGCTGAAATAACTTTTGATCTGCTAGTTTTTAATTATTGCTTGCTTCTGTTTGCCAGTCCTGATGGGGAATGGAAACAAAGAATATAATAGTGGGAAGCATTACCTCTATTTCTGCTTTCATTCGGGACAGAAATTACTCAGATTTTCCAGACACCTTTTAATGCTCCTTTATTCAACTTCCTGGACAAAAAGGTGTTTAATCTGTGGAGCAGCTGCGTTCAGTTGCTGCACAGTGCCTTTCACCCAGGGTGGCAGACTGGGGTGGTTCCATGGGTYTGGATGACACTGCCATCACAAACACAATCTGGGTGTGATAAGAATAACAAGGCCCTGAGTAAGATAAGAGGAGTAGTAGATATTGTTGGCGTTTGCAAAGAGCTGCTAAAAGGTGCATCTGTGGGAGGGCTGTTTAAAAAGCAAGAGGCATAGGCAGGTAGTTATAAAGKGAGCTGTCTGCTACCACAGRTGAATCCCTAATCATYGGGAGCCACTGCCATGCACTGCAGATTGCTTGTCTTCAACACCAGTAAGAGTTACTCCCTACAAGCCTTTAATTTCTTTAATTAGCAGCAGGACAACCAAGAATATGCTAAACTTGAGTCCCTGGCACCACAAACTCAAGTCCTTTGGCTATCTCAAACTTTTTTCTTCCTAACATCCTGAATAATTGAAATGGGATAAACCTAACYACAAGCCCACAGACACGCCCTGAATAAACACCATAACACATACAGTGTACAAATAAGATCACACACKCTATGTTACTTAAATGCTCATAGTTTAAATGCTTTAAATGGTAAAACATGATGAATTTTAAATTTAAAATTTCCCTGAAAAAGACAGAGTGGAAAAAAAAATGGTACCAAATGGAGAATCTTACTTGAWGAAATTAAAGAGAGGTGATGGAATATTTCAGCCCTAATTATTTTTTTAAGATCTTGGTACACTGTTTTATAATGATATTGTCATTCAGAGCTGAAGATCTCACAGGCTTATCTACAGAAATACAGGGTTTGAAAGACCTGTATTATTTTGAGGCCGGGAAGTATTGAAATCCTCCACATACTAAAGGTAACACTACACAAAGATAGAAGAGAGAAGACAAAATCCAAGCTGGAGTCTAACTCTGCAAGGTGTTTCTCAGAAATCCCACATCCAGCCCCACAGGATTTATTCAAATCAAAGGAAGAGGAACAAAGAGCAAGCAGAGTCCTCCTGAATCCCAGGCCTCTGCTCTAATTATTGACCCATGCTCTCCTTCAGCACCAACTTGCTCTCACACAGTTTAATCCATTTTTAAGCCTTGATYAAAAAAATAAATAAAATAATACAAAATCTTTAAACCATTCATCCCCAACCTTCATATATTACATCTAACACATGAACATGGTTATTTTGTGCTATCTGAATGTGCAGWGGAGCTTTCACATCTCTCAGACTGTGGCACTGCTGGATTCAACTTTCTGTGTAAAAATCAGAGCCAAAGGCAAGCAACCASTACTGCACCTACCAGCCCTGGGTCTCACAAACCTTAAATAATTTGCCTGGCAATGCTGAAGTGTATAGAAAAAGGATTTAGTGCAGGGACAAGATATGAAATAAACATTTGTATTCAGTCTTGAAATGCTTCAATTTGCCATACATCTCCCAGTTTCTAAGCACACGCCCTGCCAAAGGCCTTTCTGATTAATAGCTTGGAATCCCCTTCCATGGCTCCAGGGAAAGGGGAGTGGATGTACTAATCTGTTATCCACCTGTCTTTGTATTATGTAATACAACACTTATTTTATCCAGGAAGATTCATCACCATTGACACCATAATAATCACAGCTTAAATTGCATACCAATGAACTCCCAATGCTAGCCCTAACTCASTCTGGTAACTAGAGCTGAATCAGATTTGTCTGTCAAAAGCTAACCAGGAAATCTCTAATTATTTACTAAATGAAACAAAATGGTTATTAGTTCAGAGTGAACCCAAACAGTAAGATTAAAAATAACCAGTTAAAAAGAAAAAAAAATCTTTCTGCTATGCAACTGAGCACAGGAAATACAAATAAACCAAATGTATTCATCCTTCACAAACAAATGCACTTTTATATAAACTAACAGTATGTCTGTTTTTAATAAGATATGACTGGAAGCTCAGTCCTGCTTACACTGGTGCAGAATCAGATCTGCCACGAGTCCAGGGAAAGAGGATGTAAAAGAATAATAATTATGACCAGGGTTGCACCTTAAGGACCAGGAAGGGTTTGAATTAGAGCAAGCCTAGACTCTGGGATGCGTTAGATTGCATAAAAGACTCCAAAAACCTCTTTGTTGTWTGGGAACAAGGGGGAGGTTATTTCACAGCACCTCAGATCACTTTGTCCACTCCCAAAGGGAGAAGAAATCTCTGCACTTGTGAGGCCCCTTCTGTTATAGAGAGCAACCTTTGAAGAAGTGACTTCCAGTGACACACACTTCAGGACTGAAAAGCCTTAGACTCACGTGCCTTTCATTCACTTGTGGATAAGCTCTGGCTGCCTTAGGTTTCTGAAAAGAAACAAGGACTGACGACTACAATATTTCCTGTTATTTTAAACATTTTACTTTAACGACGTTTGYGTATTTAGAAGAATATTTGTGCCACAACCAATTTCCACTGCTGCAGGAACGTATCTGTTCATGTTCAAATSATGCATAATTGGCAGCTTTTCACCATTTTTTACCCGGGAAAAATTCCCCTAATACACTCATGGGCTAGGGAGAAAATATCCCATCTGCTGAGTGGCTCTGCAGGCATCTGGTGAATCCTGTCTTTTCCTGTTCTTAACGAGCTGTAGAAGCTGGCATGGCCCACACAATGAAAGATAATGTCAGTTTTCTCTAGCTGGGGATCCTGTCTACAAGTTCAGTTTGGCAAAAAGGACATCCTGACTTCTTTCAAACATACATCAGAGGTCTTGTAAAACAGCAGTCTACCAGGAAAGGCTGCCAAGAGTATTGCATCCTTTCTGCTCAGTTTGGGAGCTTTGGGAAGGTTTMACCTTCTCTTTCTTTTTTGAGGATCGCCATCACTGATGAAGGTATCAAAACTGCATTATTTGGATGGAGCTCCACCTTAGAGTGATCTTCACAYTAAACCCCAGCAGCAGACCCCATTGTACATTTGAGAAAGAATACRTGGAACTTGCACTTCAAGAGATGAATTTTTTTTTCCTGGAGTTTAATTTTGATAATTGGTGAGCACTAAGAGATTGTCAGAAGTCCTGGGCACAGTTTTGTATTTGGAGGCAGCAGGTGCAACTTCCCATTGAAATGAGAGACCTGACTTCAACAGAAAAACTGYTTCCATGACTCTGAAATAAGCCTTCTTCCTTGCTCCACTAAACCTAGTTTTCCAATGTTGCAAAAAAACCCTGAGCACTAAAACCAATTGCTGCAATTTTTTTATCAGGTTTTTGTTGTGTGAAACTGAACAGTGTTTTTAGGTGGTATCTCAGGCTAGGAAAAAACTGATTGAAAGCTTCATTAGGTAAAAGATATACCATCATATCATTGACATTTTGAGAAATTTTAGATACTCTAAAGAAACTCTTTAGATTCTGGAAAACATTCAGTGCTCAGGAGACAAGTGAAATAAATTGAGCTAATCAATAAGTAGATGGAAAACATTTCAGTGTGGTACGAGCAGAGAATTTCCAACATCTTCTATGTCCCTGATTACCAGTGGGCCAGAAATATCTTAATACCAGACTCCTTCAGTAGGACCACACACATCCACTGACATTCAAACTCCTAGTGAAGACCAAATGTGTCTCTACTTGCAAACATCCCATTCCTGAAAGTGATATTTATATCCATGCCTGAGTTTGCTCTGGCGTTAAGAAGAGATCTTTTTAAAAAGAATAAAACAGTGCCAAAATACTGTTTCCTCTCTCTCTCTCTCCAGCCCAGCCTAGCCAGCACATAAACATGGTGCAAGCTGCACACCAACATTTGTTGATGCTGGTGTTCCTGAGCACACAGGATTTCTTGCTGCTGAACTACACTCGAGTGYCTGTCCTGGACCACGTTGCTTCAGGTAGTCCCACACAGAGGTTAAAAAGATCAGTGCTCTCAAAGCATATGGTYTCCTCCCTGGTATGAACAGAAATCACTGTATCTGTGATAAAAACTGTGGGGGAGTGAGGGAGGAAGTCACAAGAGAGATATTTTTGCTCTAGAAGGACATTTCTGGTTTGTAGTAATATTCCACTAATAAAATGCATGAAAATTTGGATTGTGAATTATTATTTACTGTTCTATGACTTCCTTCTAGACCTCTATACTAACATTAATAATGTATACATCTGCTGGTGACTTTATACCCAAAATGGCACTGTGGGTGCTATTCTGATGCTTTTGTCTATAGATCTCTGCATTTGCAGAACAGCAATAACATCATTATGTCAAATTATGTCATCCTGGGAACAGTTCATAGAATCTGAACCAGGAGACCCTTCMTTTGTTTTACTGCACTTGTGGACAGAGGAACTTTCTCTCAAAGTTTCAACAGATCAGCAAAAGTCCACTCAAATGACGGTCAGAGGTCTAAACTCATCTCTTCTCTGAGATGGACCAAAGGTTTGAACCTGTTCCTCATTAACCTACCAAGTATCCCAGGCAAGAGTCTCCCTAAAGCACATCTGCTTCAGCATGGTATTGACTTCAACTAAAGCTAGAAAGGAATTCTGTGTTGTCAAAACCYTCATGGTTGGTTTACAGGAACCATTTCCCATCCCATTCTCTTTKTTTAGGGCAATGGCAGGATGCCCCTACAAGTTGAATCAAAGCTAATGTGTCTTACCCAATTATATCCATAAATTAACTCATCAGKAAGAGGTATTTCCTTTACCTGAAGATGTCACTTTGCCTATCACAGCTTAAATGATTACTTCTGRATATATTTTCAGCAGTAACCTGAAAAAAGTTATGTCTTCTATGCAGGATATGGTGTAGTYACTTGCCTTCAGTCTATTTTTTATAAGATCACAGAAATAATTAGAACAATTAGAGAGGCTATTTGATGCCTTTCTTTTACAGAGGCTGTCAAGTCTAACCCTTTCTTGAAGAAAGAAAACATTCCCTGACTCCATAAAACATACAAACAYCTGTGTTCTGGCTGAGTTTTTAAAAATCTATTCCTGCGTGTGGTTTATAATCTCTCAATGCAGATTAGTCACCTCGGCCTGAACAAACATTTTGTAGTGTTTTATCATCAAGTCCAAGACAAAACTGTCAACAGGACATACTGCTTGTTCTGTACAGTCAGAGCACACCTGAGTTTATGTATTACAACGGTAGAATATGTTTGCTTGACAACAGGGATCCTACAAACTCATTTTGAACATAGCAGCTCCACCTAAGCAGAGCAGCATCACTTGATGCAGATCATTATTGCCAGTTATGCTAAAGGAACAGAATGCCCTGAGAATGAAAGTGCATGTTACTGCCTCTCAGGAAACGTTTATCAGCAAATGTGGATACTGATACGTGCAGGGAGGCTGCTCAGATACCTGAGCATTTGCCTTTTTGGACATCTCAAAAAACAGCACAGTTCACAAAAGCACTTCCTCAGAGTTTTCCACCTGAAGGCTTGGATTACATCCTGCTGCAGCAAAGCACATGGCTGTGCCAGTGGTGATCTCCTCAGCCTGGATCCATCCCCTGCACCACCCCAAGAGGGATGGACACTGCTGCTCATTTCAGTGAGAACAGATCCTGGCACATATCAGACCACCACTACATGGGAAGGCTGATTTTTTGCCACCTAACGAGAAGCTGCAGCACAGGGCTGTAAGATCCTCTAGTGAGAAAGATGCAGTCTGTATCTGTATTTGAAGCTAAGAGCTATCAAATGAGCTGAAAGTCCTCCCCCACCTTCTAAACAGAAACTTCCTCAYTTTGCTCTTGGAACTTCCTTCTCACAGTTATTTTGTCACCACAGGCAGGTAGTCCCTTTCCTTTGTCCACTGCTGCCTTGAAGGTTGATAAAGTCGTGCCTGCCATTCTGCAAAAACTCACTTTTGGAAAAGCAGTGCCAGGAATAGGAGCACAGGTTTGGTGAGAAGCAGCAGCACTAACCTAATGAGAYTTCTTGGGAGTTTTCCTTCGAACCTTCAAATAGTTCTAGACATGTGCCAGGAAGTAGACAATGACTTGTAAGTTATTTTTGTCTGCATCCTTATCTAGTCTGTTTAGCTGGTAAATGCTGTRGTGTTAATTACAGCATGGGGATTTTTGTCTGCAGAATTAGCAAGGCTTTTCACACACATTTCACCTGTAGCCTCAAATGCTGTAAACTTGATATTAATAAAATGAAACTAAAGCAATTTCTGAGAGATTTGTGATGGGGGCTCCTCAGCTCCAGGTCAGCCCTTGCCTGGGGCTTTCTTCAAGTTTGTTATTCTACTGCCTATTTTGACCAGTGCTGCAGAGCTCTCCTGCTTCACCTGAGCACAGAGCAGCCCAACCAAAGAGCTGCTGCCCTGTTTGCCAACCTGCCCTCTGCCCAGCCCTCCAGGCCCCCCAAGAACTCACATCCAGCACACCCATTTGTATCTGCCRGCTCAAACACTCTCCAGCCTTCTAAGCATTGTGCAAGAATGCTGCCCCAACTCTTCCATTTTCATCAGAAATATGACCCTCATCTTCAGCGTCTGCAAGAGCTGAAGTGTCTTCAAACATTTCTTCCTACACAATAGCCTTTCAGTGAGGGGAAAGAAATAATGTACTAAAGAGCCTAATCTGTTTCTGTCTGTTACAGGTGAGTACCTTCTCTTCCCCAGAGCCTGCTTCTTCAGATCTGCCCTTTTCCAGAGGCGTGTTTAACCTAAATAAAATTAAGGGCTCCTCTTCTGCCATGAACAATATTTTCACTTGAAAAGATAAAGCAAAATACAGGCCATCAGGGAAAGATTTAATCAAAGTGGGAAAAAATATAAATTACTTTCTATTTCAGAAAGCGATTCTTGGAAGCTGTCAAATCTAAATTGGTTTTATTTGGCCTTTGACCTTCTCTGCAACAAAGCACCTGAATTCAGAGGCCAGTTCAGTCTCATGTGTACAAGTGGAAAAGTTGACATGTGTACCCCTCCAAGCACTTTACTATCAACTCTTGTGATCTTGAGAAAGGAATGGGCACAAGATGCAGATGACTTACACCACTTAGAAAACACAAACCAGAACTGAAGTCTTAGATCTGACAGATGTTTTTTTTTAAAGGCTATGAGGAGAACTAAGTGGCACCAAGGATTTGGTAGAGTGTGTGGAAAGCTGTGGGAAGCTGTGCACATCAGAGTATTTTTACCCTCAGAGCTCTCCAGACTGTTGGGACTGTTCTTATGCCAAGCTCTAGATAACATCAATGCTCTGGAAAATTCATGGCACRTAATGGGAAGAGCTGCTGTACCTCATGCAAGAAGCATTCTGTTTGATGCCAAGCACTTCAGTGCATCTCCAATTGAGGCATCTCCAAGTGAGGTAGGAGAAAGCACACACAGCCACATGCACACTGCTGTAATTCTGATGCTACAAGAGATCCCAGACTCAGAGTATTCTGCAGTTTCAGTAATTCAGGACAGTATCTCCTCTAGGCAGGGTTGTTTARGTCTGTTTCATTAATGAAAGAAGATGGTTACAAATGTAATTATTTCAATTAAAATCTTTGGCTAGACCTTTAGAAGCAGAAGAAGACCACTTTCTAACTGTGAAATGGTAAATTTCAATGCATGTACATACACAGATATAGGTACACATACAAATGTATACATCTGTGGCCTAAGTACTGAAATTCCYAATCTCCTTACATTTGCATGGAAATAAAATATCTTAGAATGCTRCAGGTTCCATAGATTTGTCTAAATTCTGATACATTTCTTGGAAAAGAAAAAGAAATACAGGAAAGAATCCTTATTTCACTGAACTAACTATAGATGCAGAGCCAGAACCTCGAAGCATAAATCAGCATAAATCTATTGAAGATAGTGCTAATGGAAATRGTGATTTATACCAGCTGAAGCACCACCCCGTATCATTTAGAATTGTTTGTAAAGGCTTTCTGTGTCAAACACTGCCTACATTTATTTGCTGAAGCAGTCCTACTAACTTTAATTTAATCAATTCCTTAAATTGAACGGAGTTTAGCCTGTCTTCTTGTATAACTTATGTATAATGATACAAATGTTCTGCAAATACACCAAATAACAAAATAAACACTGATCACCGTGAAGGGAAACATGTATTTGCTTAATTCTGGAGCCAGGTAGTTTGCAGTTTATATTACCTGCACTTTGTAGTTTATATCATAGCACTTTTGTATATCCAAGCTTTTGCTAATGTCTGAGAGAGCACTTTGGGTGATTTAGAAAAGAGACTATTTAAAAATGCAAACATCCACAACTTCCCTTCGTTTCTACACTTTTTCTCCCGAAATGATTCATACTTCCTTTCCTAAACCTGTTTAGTTTATGCACATTTCTCCAGCAGCACTGAGTTCTTACAGCTACATTGTTCCCAAAGATTTACCTTCTTATTTCAGAAAATGCCTCATTAGCCACACAGAAGAACCTGCTACTCAGAGCTAGCATCCACAGTTACAGGGCAATAGCTTAAATAATCTTTTAAACACCACTGTTCCTGTCTCTCAGCTCCTTTCAAATTCGAGCTGTGTTGTGCATTTTTATTCTTTGGACAGGAACCTTGGACTACGTGCCTGAACCAAAACAGAGGCATCTAAAAATGCTTTTTCTTTTTCTTTAGACTTTGATAGTCCACAAGAAATTAGAATTTAGTTGCCAGCTCCAAGCAGCCGAGATCAGATCCTGCACATTTGCCCAGGGCACAGGTTTGATGGAGCTTTCACACCACACTTGTGCTGACAAAACTCAAGGACCTTCATACCCCACTTCTCCCACCCAAACACCTGGAGTTTTCATGCATATGGCAGTTATCCTCTAAACAGGAAAACCCCTTTGGATCACGTTTGTCATGTGCAGTTTGGATGGTCAGCAGGAATTCACTCAGGATCACAGGATCTGGTGCAATTTTAAGTGGAATAGGTGGAGATTTTAAGTAAGAAAATACACTTAAATCTAGACAGTCACAAAAGATGGCTTTGGCTATTCAGAAAATTAGGACATGTCTCAAAAGTTACAGCAAGTTTATGAATCCAAATTGACACCTTAATACTATTATTATTTGTTCAACATAACAATAAACCAGACTGATTGAAACTCTTATCAATGAAAGTAATAGAAGACAGACAAGTCAGAAACAGATATATTTATACACACATTGGGATTTACTTTCAAAAWCAATTTTTGAAAGAGTCCCCAAAAGACATTTTTTCAGTGTATCACTGTTAGCCCTAATCTCTTTTCCTACCTATTAGAACTGGAGTGGAGAACAASTGAAATACYCTCTTCAATCACTCTGTTATCTCTTTTGGGGAGCATCCACATCTATACWGCGTGAGAGTTGCAACCATGACCCTCAACAGCAGTATATTCTCTTTGTTAAATTCTTATTTCTGGCCTTTATTGCCAGTCCTTTGGAGACTGAGTTTCTCAAGCAGCTGTTACAGTGGCACAAAAGCTGGGATGATAGCACTGTATTCCCTTAAAGAGAAAATACTCAATAAAAATTATAGAGCAAACTTTCCTCTCACTGTTTTAGCACAGCATCACTTGAGCTCCATTGATATTCTCAAAATTATTTTCTTGATGTTTTCTAGCAAAACCCAAGACTTTCCACTTATGTCACTGGGTGATTGAATAATGAAATAGACTGATACCCTGGATAAGGAAGGCGGTCCATCCTCAAAGTTGTAGCTGACCTAAGAAAGGTCATTCCATTGCTTTCATCACTTTCTGATCCTGCTTTTGTCTGTGTGTCAGCGCTTACTGCAAGGTCTGTGTGATAAGGAATGTCTCCTACCCTGCTTTTATACAGTGCCTGTTGCACTGGTGTTTCTGTTTACCAGACTAAAAAAAAAAAAAAAAAGATTCCAGCCCATTTGAAAACTAGAAGAGATACAAAGCTGACCTTTTCATTGCTTCCTCCAGCTCGTGTGCAGCACCCTGGACAACACTGTTGTGATYTGTCCATGTACATTAGTCTTACAATAAAATCCCCCAATTTCACACACACGAGAGCCATGGGTTCAGAAATAGCACATCGATCAGGCCCCATTGTAAATATAATATGATACAGAGTGCAGATCAATATTCTGCTGCGCCTGCTRCTACAATGCAGAGTGCCAGCAAATCATTATTTTTAGCTCTTAATAACTATGGGAGCTTAATTTCATCATTTTAAAGGTGAATAGAATAATGTTTGAAAAACAACCCCATTAGTGGCCACTGTGTGAGCCCCCATCAGTGGGGATGGAGCAGACAACAGCCACCACACACAGGCACTGCATGAGCCCATTTCCTGTTCATGAGCCCAAGGCATGGCAACTGCTCTGTTGCCCCTGTGCAGCCACTCTCTGCAGAGGCAGAAATGCCTTTACTGCCAAGTTTTCCAGAGCCCCAGAATGTGTGGGGAAGGCTGAGTGCAGCTTTGCACTTGCCCTGATGTGTTGCATTCCATACACAGAGCCTGGATGAATTTCTTCTCTATGGAGCTGCAGACAAGATGACACAGGAACAGCTCAGAGTGTAAAGAGACCCAGACTCGCTCCAAAAACTTYCCTGCTCTTTCTCTGAACATCTCCCATTTTCATCCTCTCCTTCCAAAACTGAGAAAACCCAATTAAACTGACAGGGACTCAGTGAACTGAGTTTGTCTTCCAAGGACAACAAATCCAAGAACTGAAAAAAGCAGCAATTCAYGAAACAGAGAAAACAAAAAAGCAAATCAGAAAGATAACCAAGCTTAAAAAACAAACAGTAAAATCAACAGCTTCAGTAACACTTAAAAAACCTTTYCTAAAGAAAAACTACTAGGACAAGTTCATTCCCTCTGATGCTGTTACTTCTCCTTGAAGTCTAAAAATKCCAAGGCACAGGACTCCTGGTCAATCTTCTGAGGCTGACCACCAAAGCCTTATCCAGACTGCATCCAAACCCAACTGCCCAAGCTGCCAGTAGTTCACTCAAAAATTCATGAGCACAGAAACCATCATCTGCAAACATCCTCTTGGATGCAGAAGCCACTGATTTTATTTAGTTAAAACTGGCCTCAGGTGATTGTCTTTTCTGTTTTCCTAAACATTAATTCCTGGTGTTTGAACTTCATTTCCAATGTTCTAACTTCAGTAATTGCTGCTTTAATCTTTTGCAGCTTCACATGTTCTTGGTAATAGAGAATAATAAATGTAAATGTAACATTTAGGCCATCAGTAATTTATCCTGGGAGAGCAGTTCAAAGGCAGCATCAGCTTGAAACTATTGGTTGGTTTGTGAAGTTTGAGGCAGGAGACCCCACTGTCATTTGACTTCAAGGAGCCTTTGTACAGGACCAATTATAAAACAAAGCCACTGGACTCGTACTGATGAGTTATTTATATTTTTGATGAAGTTATCTGCAGTTATTTTTTGATCTCTAATTAGAGGTGACCTCTAAAGCAGGGGTTTGCTTCGTTTTCCGGAAGAGCAGCTCAGGAATCATTCAATCACTCACTTAAAATAAACACCACGGWGATCTCAACACTCCCTAGAGTTGATTCTTAGTTAACAAGAGAAGAAAAACATCCGATTAAGTTCCCAGAGCTGGCTCTCTGAGTGGCCAAGGGCTTTTTTAAAATATGTCACACAGATGGAAAATGTTTTCTAGTGGTATCTACAGCGAGTCACAACACTCTCTTTTAGATCCTTCATAATTTGTGAGACAGAATTAACAGCTGTTTTTAAAGTAAAATATACCCCATGGGAAATGGGAGGAGAGGATGAATCCTGATGCTTCACTTTCTGACATTCTCAGACCAGGAAAGGAAAGACTTCATTTTCGTCATTTAAATGCTAATATAATTTCACGACCACCTGTCACACCACGAAATGTTTTCYGTTGCCTTAATCACATTCTGCTCTCCTCAGCAGAAAATTAGCTGATGCTAAAACACCAAAAGATTATTAGGAAACTTTTATGGGTAGATCATTTGGTACATGAGAATGATCTACTTGGGGCAGTCTCCTAATCAAATGCTGATGCATACAGCAATCGCTTTCAAACACCAGGGAGAACAAACTGATGTGTTCCATGGCCTCAAGGTGCTCTGGGGGAGTTTTAGATTACATATTAGGAAAAATTTCTTCACAGCAAGGATTGTCAATCATCAGAACAGTTTGCCCAGGGAAGTGGTGGAATCACCATCYTTGGAARTCTTCCAAGAAKGTGTGCATGCAGAGTATGAGCACATAGTGGGGWAYAGRGTAGGGAGKYTGGGTTAACAGTTGGGMTTCATGGKCTTGGAGRGCTTTTCCAACCTTAATGATTCCATGGTCTGCACCAAAAGTGCATCTACAGCTCTCCATCCCTAACTTCTGGTACTTTCAGGAGYGAATGCCACATCCATTGATGTGGGATAGAACAGTATTCCTTCAGCTGCAATGGATGAGATGACTAAMTCCCTCCTATAGAAGCTTTCCCAGAAATGAAGCAGCTTTACTGCATTTTAGGGAAACAACAGACACAAGCTGCCTTCTCTAAGTGTTTTTTTTTCATTATAAATAAGGTATATTTTCAGCTGTTTTGACTAGACACTGTTTTCAAGTAATTAAGTAGAAAAGAAAAATCAAGGTGCCTGGCAATATCTTTAAAAGCAATAGGAAATAGTAAAGACACTTAACCATATCTGGAAGAAAGCAAGGGATGAAAACCTGGAAGCAGCAGTCCACAGATACTGAAGAGATCTGCTTTCAGAAGACAGCAGAAAGGTTTGGTCTGATAAACCCTGATGAGTAGWTTCAGCCACAGAGGTTCATGAATTAGAGCAAAACTGCTGTGCTATGCCTTATACTTCCCTGATTTCTTCCCACCTGAGTACCTTATTCAAAGAAATATTTTCTACCAAATCTTATTTTATAAYAACTGTTAATAAAATCCTCCACCAACATACTTTTTTGCAATTGCAGAATGTTCTGGATATTATTTCCTACTCTTACTACTACTTACATCTTGAAAGATGACATATAGTTCTTAGCATGGGAGGAAAACTATAAAGTATTATCATTATTTTGAGCAGAAATTAATGATGCATTCAAACTTAGTATCATAACCAGAAATTTAGTCATACTCTTCCAGCGAGCTCACTAGCTGGACAGGCCAAATATAATTAAATGGATCAAGTAAATGCTGTTAACATTGGAACAGTAGAACTCGAAAAGACTGAAAACCTCGTTCTCAGATTCTCATCCTCCTCTTTTGTTCTTCCTACAAGTCTTAGCTAAGAATGAGTCTCCAGTCTCCCCGAGAGGCTTTTCTGCAGACCCAAGTGGCATTAAACAATCTCTATCAACCAGTGACAGCAGACTTCCCCACACTCCTCCAAACTCTATTACTGCCCTTAATGGAACAGCACAGCTCGAGCAGTTGTAACTGCAGCCAGCACAGGCACTACCCCAGTCTGGGATTTGATCTGTAACAATTTGATCATCTGGCCTTATTACCAATTCAACAAATTCTAGCTCCTTTTAATCTCAAGCCTGCTCCATTAGAGTTGATTCAGTTATTAATTTCTCATATAAACCTAAAATTTAAAAAAAAAGGCCTTCAGAAAGACTGGATTTTAAATTTTTTTTCCAAGTTCCTACTCAAGTGCTTAAAGAGACAAATGGTTCCCAGATATTTCTGAACAGCCCCACAGTTTTAATTGCAACTGGTTATTTAAAAATGGCTTGCAATTTTTCTTCAGATATTTTCTTTATGTTTCAGRAGAACCATGCACCCAAAGTGAAAAAAATAAGGTAATTTCCCAGGCTTCTTTGGACTTTCATTCCTATTGATTTGTCTCCATCACTGCCACAATGAATATGAATTTTCCAATGGAAAATATGCTTTCAAAGCATAGCTACGTATTTCTAACAAAAAGCCCTGATTATGCAAGATAGATGGGGGTTTTATGTTTTGATGGCGTTTTTTAAGCCTGTTCCAAGTCTTACATTATAACATTATTAGAAAAAGCTAATGGCTCAGATTTTTCAATCAAATTGGACTGTGTTCTTGAACAAGGCTACATGGTTCTTGCAATAGGAGCCACACTGATTTTGGAGTTAATACTTGTTTTGAAGCCAATCTGACAGCATTTTGACAGTCCCTTTGACACGCTGCAGTTTCTCATTCTAAGGCCTCAAAGCAAAACACAAGAAACCACGGAGTGGTGCAGAACCTTGCCCTTACAGTTTCAGCAAACGTTGCAGACAGTCTTTCACACCAGTAGGAAACAAGCAAAGCCTCATCCACTGATGAAGCAAGTGTGAGTTTAGGTTTCATGGGTACATGGGAACTTCTGGATCTTTGGCAAAGATTCTGCAAATCTAAGATGAAGATAGAACGGTACTAATTGCATGACTACAAATTTCCCCAAGTGATAACACAATGTGCAACTTCTCAGTATCAGGATGATCGTTCCCCTTGGTTATTTACATTTGCTGCAGCACTTCCAAGCCTTGGAATGAGGTGGTAGCAACAGAACGTGCACATAAATCATTCAGGTGTCACACTGGTAGATATTAAAAAGTCAARGCTTGCCACAGCACTGGAATAGTTATGTCTTATTTTTAAAATACTGGTGCCAGTCTTCTCCTGCACATGACTGCTGAAGTGTAACCTTCAGCAATTCTTGACCATAACTGTAATTGTAAATTAAAAAAAAATTGTTCAGCATACTTTGAGCAGGTATTTATAGTGCAGACCACACACATTTCTGTATGTGATGGGGTTGCACATAAAGTATTCATAACTGGGAGTGTCTGATGGTTCAATATGTAAATTCACTCTGTTGTACATCATATGCCAAAAAAAAAAAATCAACATAACCTATTCCATAATAATCTAAACCAACTTTTCCTTCCCTAAAAAAGAAGCTAGAGGACACTGTCCAGCCTTTAAGCCTCAGAGCTAGTACTTGATTGCACCAAGGCCTACCACCTCCCTTTTTATAGTATCAAGCAGAAAAAAACCTGTCAAAACGGGCCTGAATTGAGCATGTGATTGGAGACAAACTGTTGTTCCATCTTCCTCCCATCCAAATGGCAATCWGAGGACAGCATGGTTTTTGGTATTTTCAGACTAAACAGATGTTGGTATTAATTATTTGGTGAATCCTGGGAGACATCAGTAGCATACAAAAAAATCAACATATTTACACTGTCAGAAACAACTCTGAAAGAAAAGACAGCAAACACAGATTAAATTAATCTGAGAGGTYCATCCAGAGTAGGCAAATACAACTGACAATTTCAATGGGAATGCCTAACTGAGCAGTATCAAACAATTCATTTTTTGCATATACTTTTTTAAAGACCATCATATATACCAGTGCTGGCAGATTTACAAAAGCAGTGCTAGGCCAAGAGACTGAGACACCACCACATGGATGATCAAGGAAGAGGAATCAAAGCTTCTGTCACATCCTGGGGTTAGATTTCATGAGCTACATTTTCCAAGCTCAATCTTCTGCTGAAACTTTGCTGGGAGGTCCAGCAGGCTTCTAATTGAGGCTGTGGGAAACTTTTCCTGGGTTGGCAATTAAAATCACACTAATTAAAACCAAGCTTAAAGTTTGAATGATAAGGAGACCACCGAGAAAGAAGAAAGAAATAGATATTTGTTTCACATAATCTGAAATAAGGGTTTGCATTTTGCTTCCTCATTGAAGACACTGGTRTCTTTTAACTGGTTTGAGTGATCATCAGAGAAGTAGCCAAGTTTGGAAATTGTGAGCAAAGCCTACTCTAAAATGTGGGGAAAACCCCCCAAACATCTGAAACAGTTCCAGATCAAGGGTCCAATTCTGACAGTATCCAAAAGTGGATACCAAAGGCAGAGGGAAAAGCACACACCACCAGCTTTCCTCCAGCATCCAAACCTTTCCTGTTCAGAGGGTTTTTTTAGCCAGCTATAGTTTCTATGTATTGAGTAAATCTCAGTGAGTTTATTTTCCCTGAACTGTCTTGAAACCATGCAAACTTCTGGCACTCCTGGTATCCTTTTGTGGCTTCCTAAACTCAGATGCTTTTAACAGGAAGAAAAGTCTACATCTGGTCTGAGCACAGCTCCAGGATCACTGAGGGGCTCCATTTTTGTACTGGAAGTGGGAATGCTMTCCTGGCTTCTCCAAATGGCTCACACCACTCTATAAACTTCCTTTGCTTCCCCAGCTGTTTCTTTTCCAGACTGAGATTTGCCCCATCAGTCATTCTTTAGAAGGCAGCCTCATGTCCCCAGTACAAGTGACTCATGCCTTTGATGTGCAAAGAAAGATCAGAGCACAGACCTTCCTGTTCTAAATTCCACAGAAAAACCCATCTGGATCATTTTGTCCTGCAGGAGCTGCTTGTCTGCCAYGAGGCACTGCCTTAACAACCTTTTCTTTCACATGACTCAAAGCACAGAGTCCTAATACCTGGGCCACTTCACCCTGCTGAAACCACGGMGGGACTGACTCCTACAGAACTCTCATTTGCACTGGTAGAAATGATTTACAAACTGTCCCTGTTTGCTGTAAGACAAGCTTACCCAAGCATTTTTTCTATCACACTGCAGGCTGTATTTCTACATTCCACAGAGCAGAATGKTTCTGCACCAGGACCTTCAGCCAGCAGAGCACCAGCCACAGCACAATCACAGAAGTTTGGCTGCTGCCCTCTGTGCTTCTCCAGGGTTATACTGGCACTGGAACTCCCTGCTCTGCTTTTGCCTCTGTCCACAAGAGACTGACAATGGCACTGCACCCAAACCTGCTGCTGGGGCTGTGTGGAGAGGGAAGTCACCACACTGGACTCAGAGGTCTTCMSTCAAAAGTGCTGCTGGAACATAAAMATGTCCTGTGTTTGCCTGCTGYCCTCCCCAGTGACAGGAACCARTAAYGGGGCCTTTGGAACAARGCTATKTATTGACTACAAATAYTCCAGGTGATGTAATTYTCYTTAAGTTCCTAAATTCYTCTGAAYTCAGAAAGGCCATACTGCAYCTGCAACAGGCAGCTCTATATGTAAAAAAACAGCTTCCAGTGGAAAATCCCATGGATTCATTAGAGCATTTGTATGGGAAGCCATTAATGCATTGCCATCCTCACACGTGGMATTCTCCAATTCCAGCTGTTAATTAAATCACTATAGTCTCAAGTTAAGCTATCTTAGCATAACTGACTCATACTTTTAGTGTGCAAAGAAAGATCAGAGGACAGATTGCCTACTCTAAATTCCTTTGAAAAACTAATTCAAATCGTAATATCCTAGACTGCTTCTCTCCTGTGAGGCACTTGCTTAACAATCTATTCTTTTACATAAGTCAAAGAGCAATTCAATTTTRAAATCACAGACCTTGAAATTTTACAACTAGCCCAATTATCATTTTAAAAACTGATGATTTAACCACCAAAGTATACCCAATTAGAAATGTCATATGTGCCTAATTTATATAAATGCTACTTAAATTACAATGAAATGGATTAGTTTTCAGGATAATTATATGTAAAATATAACTTAATCATTTCAAACACTGAAGTTTATCCCTATAACTCTCCCTATTTGTCCTTCTTTCCTGGGCTGGAGTACAGGTTGGTCATATTTCACCAATGACAGGGTTGAAGTGCAGTATTAATGGAACTTCAACCCAAAATTCCTGCAACACAGAAATGGGAAGATGCTCTGAAGGATATTTGTCCTGAAGGACAAAGACACCACTCATCACCATATCCAACACCATTGTCAATATTGGTTTTACCACAGAAACAGAGAGCCAAGAGACCATTTCCAAGACACACAGCAAGGACAGACTCACAGAGATCTACTCATGTAATTTCTTTTTGCTTGACAGTGAAAGARGCTGCCTGGTTTTTGCTCTGTGTTCAGTTGACTACATTGATGGCTTCAGTTTGTAGGTATTGAATGCTAAAACATATTACATCACCTTGCTGCCTTCAGCATAACATTTATTACAGATAGCATTGAAAAACMTTTAGTATTTTCATGAACAAAAGTGTTAAAAGGCCTCCACAATTACTGTGTAATAACACAGTATTTATTCTGCTCTGGGTGATGAATTTATTCTTTCATGTAATGAGCTGTCATGATTTTCTTTGTCATTTTTTTTTTTTTTACTGAGCAGGAAGTTGCAATCTAGTAGGTGTCTAGGTTAGCTTGTCCCCAGAGCAGAATTTGATATGCAAAACACAACTTATTAGTTTTCAATTTGCCACTAGCTTAGTTAAGAGATGCAGTTAAAATTCCTCAGCAGCAAGTARCACCTCTGCATTATAAAATAGTGTTGCAAGTGATGTGTAAAGAAAAAACAGGATGCAAACTTAGCTTCACCAGGTTTCACCCAACCTGCAGCTTGTATCACTCATGACAGGCAGTAGGAAGAACACAATTTACCTGCAACTCAACCACCACACTGAGAAGGCCAGGACAGTTTATTGTCAGCACATTTAACCYGTCCCAAGGGGTGCAGTGGCAGCTRGTCAWAAGATGAAYTTATGGTAYACTGGTCCTTTCTAATTGGACAGKAATTCAAAGGGAGRAGGTGAGGATGGCTGCAAAGACAATGAGGATTCAGAAGTGAAGGCATGACCATTACAACTCAAACACATTACAGACACTATTTCATGTGCTGCATCAAATAAAATTCCTTGGAATGAAAAATCAGACAGAGGTTTAAAGATGCAATTTGAGAAATCTGAGAAAAATCAGATTAAGGCAGAGGAAGGGATTGTCCAGTGGGTGAACAAGTTTGCAGTACTCCAGAACAAGAAGGGAAAATGAAGCTCAGCGTTTAAACACTCAGATTTCTTCTATAAGATATGGGCTAATCATTAGAAATTATGGAACAAAGATAGGGAGTCCTGCTTAGCAGGTTATACACAAACACAATGACCCTCAAAATCCAAGAAAATTCACTCCTGAAGTTACTCTGTCAAGATGTTTCTGATGGATGTAAAGGAGTATTCATGTTACCATACTGGATACAAATGTCATCCTATAATAGATAAATTCAAACTGGGGAAAAACCAGAAGAGTTTCCATGACAAGGAGAGAATGAAGAGGCTATTTCATGAGAACAGATTAGAAGAGCTTGCTGAGAACAACTGAAAAGAACTTGCCTTATTTAGCCAAGCAGAAAGCTCAGAAGGCTACAGTTAGTCTCTCAGAATATAATTAAGATAGTAAAACCAAGGGAGCAAGAGGAATTACTGAATCTCGAAATGTAATGGTAGTTGGAGAACAAATTGTTCAAAAAGCCCACAAATAATCATCAATCATAAATTAGTGATAAAGGACCAGCACCAAAGTCTGGTTTTGAAAGAGGACCAGCAAAGTTATAGTGGCTGGGGTTTTGATACAGGAGGCCCCTTCTGGATTTAGTTCTTGCAACTCACATTTAGAGGGAGAGATASAGCCCATCTGAATTCCTGAGAAATTCTTTTTTAAAAAAAGCATGATCCGATTTTCTCTGGTGCTAACAGTTCAATAACCTCCATGAGACAAAACTTTTTTTATAATTTCATGGTTTCTATCCTCAAAACTAGCAAAATACCAAAAAAAAAACCACACCCAAACCATCTTTGGTRTAATCAAGCTTGATAACCCATAACCTGTGTCAAGAGGGAGACAGATTTCCATGCAGATCCAGCCATGCTGTTTGGTTTTGCAGAGCAAAATGCTGATTTCCCCCATGCCCAGGTGCTACCAGGAGTGATTTGGTGCCACCAGTGTCCTACCTAAATGTCACAGAATATTCTGAGTTAGAAGGGATCCACAAGGATCACTGAGTCCAGGGATCCACAAGGATCACTGAGTCCAGCTCTTAAGAGAATGGCCCATACAGGGATCAAGCCCACAACCCTGACATTATGAGCACCAACTAAGCTGATCTCAGTTATCTTGAGGTCAATGACTATTCCCAGCACACAAAACACTTCCAGAGGCTCTGAGATGATACCCAATACTGGTGATCCATGGGGCTGCCACCAGGTGCACCAGGTACCCAGCACGACTTTTGTTTAAATGATGACACAATAAGACAATGACGGTGTGATGAAATGATGCCAAATGTTCCATAAAGTCAATAGGCTTGRAAGTGGAAAAAATATGACTGGAGTGAATGACTGTAAGGCACAGTAAATACATTCCTTTTATTAGTTGTTTACAGTGGTGGCAATAACATGGGTATGCTATAATGGTGTGTGTGTTTATTTGCTGCGTGGAAGATGTATTGCCACAAGCTATTTGCAGCTGACAGTCCCAGCAAAACAACATTTGTAATGCAAAATCAGCATATAAGGGGCTCATCCTCATTAAGTATGCAACAAGGCATGACAACTCAATAAAATATAGGGATGCTCTCAGCAAATGTCAGCTCTGTCTGCCTCCTGACTGATTATGATCTCTGCTCTTACATGCTTGTGCACCTGTACTGGGTTTTTGTTTTTTTTTTGATGGTTTCACACTCTGACTCTTTTTTTTTTTTTTTTTTTGCAGGTGATTTGGCTCAGAGTTAAACCCAAGAAGAGGAGAAGGGACATTCTAAGAAGGACAATTGGCTGATTTTATTTTATTTCTTCTTTACTCTGAAGTACTTCATGCATCAGYGACACACACAAACTAAACAATTAAATGAACAACACAGATCTTTCCTCCAATACAACAATGTGCTACTTACTAGGTGCTTTTCAGCTTACTCTATAATCTCCAGGCTGAGGTGAAGAGTGAATTATTTGCACTAAGAGATGCAGTAAGTCAGCGACAGAACCAGGTGGAGAATAAGACAATTGTCATTAGTAAGTCACAGTTACAACCACTACACGCCAGAAACCTAACAGGAACATTTTACAGTTTGTGCAGTAAAGACAGTACACCTAAATTTAGCACCTAAATTTGCTAAGGTGGAAATTCTTGGATAGTCCCACCCTAAAAGGAGTATTCACATATTTGGAGCACCAGGGACAAAAGTTTTCAAAAAAATACTGATCCAGAATTGTCAGGTTTTGCTTAGACTCTTGATTTCAGGTCATTCTCCTCATCAGTTATGTGATCAGTTTCTGTGATTTAAAATGATCTATAGGTGTTTGCAATAGCACTTCTATTGCAGGTCTTATTTTCCATGTGTCTGAACACCAAGTATCACAATGTCAATGCACCTTGGGAGAGACTGCAAAGAGAGCAGGGGACACAGAGACAGCCTTGCTCCTGAGGGATTCCCAGCACAGCTACTCTTGGGTTTCCAGATAAAAGCAGAGATGACCTCTGACCTCACCAGACTCACTTCTTATTACTGCTTCTATTTTTCTGACTGAAATTTCAGTTAAAACTAATTTCTCACAAAGTAAATTGGCTTTTTCATTTTGTATATCTCATTTTCACTGAACTCTCCTGCCTTGCCTAAGCTGTGCCTGTAGCTCATCATTACTCATAACTTCAGCTATTTAACTTTTTGTTTGCTTCCCAAGGACCCAGGAACTCAACACTGGAAGCTGTGGCTTTGCTATAAAAGCCTAGCACCTGAAATTTGGGGAACTATTGTCACATATTTCTACACATGGAAAATCTGGCAGAGAACAACAGACACTTGGCAATCTTTCCTCTAGGAGTAAAAGCTGCATGCTCAGCCTTGGAGCCATCAAACTGGTGATGGCCATTCCTTCATGTTTAGAGTCCCTAAATAACTCCAGGTAGCAAAAAGCTCCARTAAAATGGATGTCCTCACAAGGATAAATGGTCCCAAGCAATTTCCAGACATACATGTAAGGCTTGCAGTGTTCAACTGCTCAGATCAAAAAGAAAAAAATACCAAAGAAAGGATTCAATGATATGGTAGAGCTCCCTTGATCCCAGGGTCTTTATTCACTGGATATGAATAACAAGAACCAATTTATTGGCAAAAATCCTACTTTTTCACAGTACCAGCAGAAGGGGCTTGGAGGGAGAGCAGAAATATCTCGTTAGGAACTAYGAGACCAGATATATTCTCCAGCTGATCCTGGAGACTGTCCARAAGAAGGGCACTGACAACAAATATCTGATTCTGGGAATCAGATGCACAACCTTCCTCACATAAAACAGCCAGTGTGAGTTTGGAGTGATAAAACACAGAATTAGTTTTAACTACTACTCCACCATTTGTGGTCCCTGAATAGCTGATGGAATCATCTTTAAAAATCACTTTATACAAGTCATTTAGAATGCAAGATTTTGCTGAAAAAAAACCACAAGACTTCCTAAGGTGACCAAGGTCATTCAATCTTACTTGCACACACTTGTGAGATTGAAGGTAGCAGTCTCATGCCTTGCTGTTAATTATTTTGATTATGTATCATATACTTTAAAGCATTTTCTGATTKGCTTTTCTTTGTAGGGAGATGTAGTTCATAGAACACAGGTTTTTTTTATCTCACTGCAATTTCCTTTTAATTATTAACACTGGGATCTTTATGCAATATCCTGGCATTTATTATTTTTCTTTTTGGTATGGGAAATTAAATTGTATATGAGATCACATAAAAGCCAATGTGAATTTTAGAAATAAGAGGGCTACAGTGACTACACAGAAAGYTGCATGTAGTTAATTAGGTAACTGGGAGTATCCTACTGATTTAGAGGTGCACTGGAAAGTGCTCCTCTACATTTGCCTCTTCCATGGCACAGCCTAATTATCAGTGGCAATACAAAGTGGAGGAAAGGGAGGGAAAAGGTTGTTTCCCTTTGATTCAGGTTTTGGCGGCACGTTTTTTTCCTGAAAAGCCAAGACAATGCTTCCTTCTTACCAAGCATACAACATTTTCAAGCGCTTCCAGTGGATGTTAAATATAAATATTCTGTAGAAAATAAAGTCAGTAATCAGCCTGTGTTACTCTATTCAAGCAAAGAACAGAGCGTGGGGGATAGGACACATGAGTTATATCCTTCTTTAAAGAAATTATTTGAAATTTTTACTGTCATATCTTTCAATTAAAGTGGTATCTTTCCACAAGGAATTAGAAGTATTAGCAATTTGGCTTGTGGTTTTATTGCTYACCCTCTTTCTTCTGCTTTTCACATTAGCTGATGTACTGATGAGTATTACACCTATAAAATTATATTACATGGATCCACCATTCCACTCCTTCAGCGGAACCGAACCTGAGCCAGCCTTCTTACGGCCAGAAGTGAGCAGAAATGGCTTTCACATTAAATTCATTACACTGGTGTGACAAGCACCTGTTTAACCAACTATGGTGGCTGGCTGCAGTGGAGAAGCTTTTAGTAYAGATAAGCTGGATGAGTTATATTTTTAATAGACTGCTGCACGGCTAAAATGATCTKTAATATAGAATTGGGAAAATTCTCTACTCCACTGCATCGGCACTAATTTGAAAGACCCTCCTAGCTAACACTCCAGATTTGTGTCTCTGAATAKGTGTGAATGCTGAAACATTAAAATGAGTTCAGGTTAGGTTCGCTTTTGCATGAGGGCTCATGGCAGGGCTTCATCACATGGAGAGGAGAGCCACGAGCAGCCGCACACCACGACTGCTCTCAAACAAACATTAACTATGGCTCCCACATAACAAGGACTGACAGGGATTATAAATTGAGACCAAAAGTGTTTCAGCCACACTACCTGGCTTTTCAAATTGTCAGTGGGGTGGCATTTCCATGTAGGAGAGCCTTACACAGGCTCTCCTAACCCTGGGGGGTCAAAATGTACTGCTGTTCTCAGCTTTTCCATGGGTTAGGACACAGCYTCACTCTGCCAGCTGAGTAAGAGATCAGGTTTGAAAGGCTCTTGCTGTTTGCCACACCAAACTGCTTATTTTGGGCTGTACAGAACAGCTGAGATAATCTGCAATAATTTGACTGTTTTTCAGCTTCACTGCAAACACAAGGTGTGAAATGACCCATGTTAAAAAAACCCCTAAACAACAAAAATCCACCCACACACAAAGAAGTCTCAAACCTTCAAACAACACTTTGTTTTTTAACTTTTACCTGCCAYTTCACCAACTGTTAAATTGTGACATACACACCCCACTGCCCAGCAGCCTCAAGAGTTTTAAGCTGAACCAGAAAGATGCCTGTCCTTTACACAAAAAGACAGTAAGGTAGAATGTTTCACTAAGAGAAACTGCCTRAAAACCCATTAGCTGCCTTCTCCCCTGCTTTCACAGCAGCTAATGACTTGCACAGTCAATTCTCCTCCCAACTATGCTGGCACCCTGTTTATGGAGTCATTAACTGAGGAGAAGGCACTGAGCAAACACCCATTCTTAAAACTACATTTATGGGGGAGCAGGAAGGGATGAGCAACACTCACAGGGATAACCTGCACAGTGTCCCCCTTCCAGAGAACTGGAGCTACAAAGAAAACACCTGAAGCCTGGGTCACCAAATTTCAGCTTTGACCTTGATCCTGCATGAATAAATTTGAAGTTTTGCTCTCAACACTTGCATTTTTTGGGGCCATCCCCAACTACAACGTTTGAAATCTGCAGAGGAACTCAAGCCAGAATGACAGATATGTATTAGGTCTTAAAACACGAACATACTAATTTCTGCATTTGCTAAAGTTAGGGATTCTGTGATTTGATACAGTGGATAAAACATTTCCCAAAGATCTAGGAAGAGTCTGCATTAAAATAKATCTGTGGAGCACTAACTTCTACTGATACCTGAGAAAGATGCTGAGATCAACAAAACCTCAYAATATTTTTTTCATGACTTCACAGTGAATATTGATATTCCCARATGTGCCAGGAATAAGCACCAACTCAAGACACTCAGAGTTTATTGTTTTATCTTGAGCTGTGCAAAAACACAACATCTGCTACAGAGAATATATGCACCTGGAAAGATAAAGTATAAATCTGCTTTGTCTTTTCTTCAGGATCTTTCCTTTTCGTGGCCTGTGGAATTCTAGCCATTAGAGAAGTTCTGGTGCTCATTTTAAGTCACTGCAGTCAGACACCCCTTACTCTGAGCTTCAAAAGCTGTAATGGCCACAGACCTGCTGTGATTGCTTGCTCGAGGGTGCACTATCCAAGCAGGAGCCACAAACAGCGCAGAAATCCCCATTATTCTGTTCATCTCCATGTCAGCMAGAGAGAAGTGGGAGATGACACCAGGTTACTCAGGAGAAATGGCTTCTCTAACAATCAGCAGTAYTGCTGGGGGTGCCTAGGGAGGCTTGAAAGGGAGAAAAAAAAGGRAAAGAAAACTGCAGTGTAGAGGCCATCATCCCACACGGGTCAAAGGAAACAATACTGAACTGATTGAAATCTTCCAACACAGCAACACAGTCCCGTGGGACACACAGAAACATCAGAGGAGTCTGATGGAAAAAACCCAGCAGAACAGGAAGGGGTGGAGAGGAGGAAAACCTGAACTCCACAGGGAGCTGATCAGGGGAATGAAAGGGAAAACCAAAACCTCAGGCTGTTGCACATTTTTGAGAGATAAAGAAGAAAAAACAGTGATGTGCAGGGGTTCAGTGAGATGCAGAAACAGAGCCAAGAAAGCAGAGAAATACAGGTGTGAAAAACATGGCATAGGTTTGTGTGAGAAATGGTGTGGGGGGGAAAACAAGGAGAAATACAAAAAAGAAGGCAAAGGACTCCCAAAGGATTAAGGAGGCATTATTAAAACCGTAAGGTGGCAGGAAGGAGGAAATAMGGAAAAGCTCTACTAATCATCCAGAAATACAACAGAAGAGGTGCAGCCATCAAAAACAAACTGCTGGGAAGAAGCAAGGTGATTCTMCAGTTTGCTGTGTCAGACTTTATACTTTTTGCTCAAACTGTTACCACCTTACATAATTTCTCTACTCCTCCTGTTTTAGCAGACTCTGGAATCACTTGAAAATAAGMTTTTAAAGTAAATATAGGCTTATAATTCAATTTTAGGGATTCACTTTTTAAAGTACCATGAATTATTTCCATAGAATATTTCGGTATTTTGCCAAATGAAATGCTGTTTCTAAAGCAATCCATAGGCAGAATGTAAAAGAGCCATTCCAGACATTTGGCTGTGCTGTCCAGAGCACTGCCTGTGCTTCCAGAGCTGGAGGAGAAAGGACATCTCTGTGGCTGCCAGCYCTGGTGCTACAGTAAATTATGCTGGCTCACATGGGACTCCAAGGCCAGGCTTTGCTGARGGAAATTAATGATAAACAGCAGTTTTCAATTCTCACCTTAGTCTGTAAGAAAGAACACAGGCATGGCCAGTAAGCAAAGCAGGAAGTGAGAACATGGAAGTGATGCCACTGGTTTGGTACCAGTTACAACAAGCTCAAAATGAAAAAATCAGAAAAAATTTCACAAATTGAGGATTCAGATTGCAAGAGACCAGAATCCAAAGAGAAGAAAGAGAGAGAAGATCAAAGCTGCAGAAAAATTAGCCCCTTCCAAGACCCCAGAGGTTCCACTGGCCCTTGCCACTGGGTGGAAGATTGTGGCCAGCAGGGATTCACCAGATGATGGCACCAAAAGTGTGATCATATTGAATGCCCAACTGGACAACCTGTCTGATTCAGGCCACAAATCTGAGCTGCAGATTAATAATTGTGTTTTCAAAGGTTTTGTGTGCATATGGCCTTGCTCCAAAATGTCCAAGCCTGGCAGAAGATTCCCAAATAAAGTGAGACCAAGATTTGAGGGCTAACTCATGGGAGCCATGCATCAATCTGAGCTTTACTCTAATTGATTATTTTAGCAACAGCAACTTTTTGTTTTTGCATTAGGATAGGTGAAAACTTGATTTTTTAAAAATTCCATTGAATATTGTTTAAAAAAATCCCTTTGTGGCTGACAATAAAAACCAAAATTGTCCAAGAGTCATTGTGTCTGAAATTTTAAAGAATAAAGGCTTACTTCTCTTTTAAACTTATTCTTTATGCTTTGCTGGAAATCTTCAGCACAGAGAGTAAATTTTAAATGAATAGTCCTTGAATTGAGGATCAYTGCTGTATTCCCATATGTACACACTCCTCCTTACATCCCAGTGCAATTTAATTCTCCTTCCTTYCAGCACCTACTCTATATCAAACCTATGCCTGTCATAGCCTAGATATCTAAAGACATTTTARTTCCCAGATGGACCCAGTAGGGCAACAGATTTTGTTGCCTCCTGTTCTCGTGTGYGATCACATAAATGGTAGTTGGAGCCCAAGAAACGTAACTGCCAACTGCACACTCGGCTGTGGAATTCCAAGAGGCACTTACACATTTGGTAAATGGCTTAAAATTCAAGAAAAAAGCTAGAATAGAATCCCCTTCCTGGAGATTTTGGCCTTATACTTGTAAAAGGATAGGCAGAAAACGTTTCAGCACTATTTTGTAGTAATAAAATACAACAAAAACATTTTGCTTTTTGCATGTATGAATTGTGCCTGATTTCTGAGAAGATTTTTGAATTTTCATGAGGAACATTAAGCTGCAACACMACATACAACATCATTGAGCTGGATGCACTGTCATAATTCACAAGCAAACAAAATTAAGAGGCTGCAAGTAACGAACTTTCAAAACCTCTTGCCAGTCCTTTGCTTCCTAAGCAGAGAGTTGTGCTCTCAAACAGCAAAGAGCAGAAAAGAGCAATGTGTACTGTGCTGGATTTTCAAAGAAAACTGCTGGAGATCTACAGAGGGCACAAACTTAAATATCAAAATTWAAGGAGATTTTTAAAAGTTGCAAGTGGTCAAAGAGTTAAAGTGCACTGTCATAGATTTCYTTTAGTCCCACAATTTACACAAAAGCATGCTTATAAATACTAGGTGGAAGGCCAGTAAGTCTGTCAGCATTACACTCACCCTTCTTTGCAATGTGGTTCTCAGAAACTCTGAAAGCTTTTTAAGCCATAGTCCTCTTAAATATTTTTCTCCCTTTTACTTTTCTATTTCTATAATCCACCCTCAAACCAGATCACAAAAGATTTTGGTGCTAYGCTTTTACAGCCCCCTTGTAACAAAGTATTGTTGACCTTAATCCTGAAACCTGGCAATCCCACACAACAGCATTGAAGAACAGTGTGAATGAGATAACCTGGCCCAACACAAARCCCTGTAACAGTGCTGGGATTATGTCACCCAGRGCCTTTTTAAAAWGTGGAGGTACARCATGGTAAAGACTGATACTCTGCCYGTGAAAGAGTTTTGGGAAAAGTTGGTTTAGCTGYTAAATGGAAACACGGCCACAAGTGTGTAACTTCATTGTGCTCACTGGTGCATTGTTAAGGATGAAACAGAACTGCTGAGAAGAAGTGGATTTCCTCATCTCTGACAACAGTGACATCAATAGGAGAGACTGACTTTAGCAAACTTGAGGAAATATGAATGTATTCCCATTGTAAGAACTTTTTGGTTAGTATTGGTTTATCTATCACTTACACTGCAGAGCCATCAAAATGAGTGACTCAAACTCATGATTCTCATTAACTGAGATCTTGAACTGTGGCTGGCAGGAGAAATGGGAAAGAAACAGCAAATTAGAAGGAAAGGCCAATGGAGAACTCCAAGAAATATCCATGACCACAGCAAGTCACTGAAACAAGTTCAAGCAAGAATTATATATTTATATATATAAGCAAAAGGAAAATTGAGCCACTGAAATGAAAGATGAGAAAAAAAGATACCAGTTTATTTTAAWCTTACAAGTTAGTGGCACTGACTTKAMTTTGAGCAATCTCTATTTTAAAAGCTAAGTGAGGAACACCARTTCAGTTATTAGATGAAGACTAAGTTACCAGTTACAGAAATTTATAGAATGTTACACCCCTAAAAATAATACATCACTTGGAAGTTATCTGCTTCATATGAAAAACCAAGAACAAGAAGATTCAGTAGATTTGATTATACTGAGGCAAACATGTTGTTTTAAATGATTTGTGGAATTGCTCTTCCAAGGCCAGATGGCAAAGGGGATCACAGACTCCTAACTGAAAAAGATCCCCAGACAGCTTCAACTTATAGAAAAATATTAAAATGTGAAAAAGACAGAATGAMACTGGAGCAGATTGACAGTTTTAAAAGCTAAACAACAGAATGTAGCATTAGYCTGGGTTAGGAGGGAAAAAATTAAGAAGAAATCTGTGTAATTAAACCAGACTAAATTTGAGGCAAGATCAATAGAAGCAGATGAAGACCTAAGCAGTGTCCTGTCTTTGGAAACTTCCTGTAGCTCAAGCAGCAACTCAGTTTTGCAAAAAGCTGCAGGAGAAGTAGAAGTTTTTATAGAGAAAAGGATGTATGCCTGCTCTGTGCACTGAAAAAGACTTTCTTCCATTGGCTCTGAAGCCTGCTGTGATATTTCTGCTCCCTTTTCTTAACAGTTTCCAAACCTTCAGATTCGTTGCAGATGTGCTCCTTTCTCTCCCACTCCAACTCCYAGTCTGGAAAAGCCTCTCCTGGCTGAGTTTTTCCTTTGCTGAAAGCAACTGAGCACTCCCTCCAGAAGGTCTGCCCGACCCAGAGCCACAGCCAGAACCAGGCTAGGAGCTGGCTTCCTCCTTGGCTGTGCASTCACACATTTAGGAAATACAACAGACTGTAGCACACAGCAGACAGTAAGCAAGGAGAGCATGAAAATAACTCCATGAAAATAACAGAAAGGGTAAGAGCCAGGCCCCCAAGGAGTTAACTTATCTTGTAAAAATAATTTTTTTTTTCTGGTACGTGTATAGAGTCAGAACTGAGAACAAGGATTATGACGAGAGTGTGATGCTGTGCTTTAAAACACAGYTGAAGAAACTTCAGCTCGAAGATCCCCAAAAGACTGCAGGTTTGTTTTTCTATACCAGAAAATGAGGTGACTTTTGGCTCCAAATTACCAGTTCCAATATCTATTGCAACTTTATTAGAGAGTAGAGTTAYTGAACATTTAATTTCAGAAATAAAACCCTGTCTTTGCAAGATATGATGTGCCAGTTGAGAGACTGTCAGACATCACAATGTGACTGTTAAGAATGYAAGATATTAGCAAGAGAACATGATTTTTAGTTTAAGTTTGGGGCATCCAGTGCTTTAGCCTATGGAAAATAGTGGTCAAAATTTGTTGAAAACCACTTAAAAACTTAGCAACTTTCACTTTAAAAAGAAAAAATGAACATCTATACAACTTGATTATAAATGAGAGCATCACCCTCAGAACCAGAACTGTCAGATGTGCAAGTTTAGAATTCTGAACTCAATAATTGGGTGTTTTCCTCAACTGTAAGGCCACTGAGGCAAACACAGCAGCCTTGCAATGCCTTTAAATGTCTCACAAAAGTCAAAACACACATCTTCATACACCAGCCTAACAGCCCTGTGATAATTCATCTGCAGTTGCAGAAAAAGAGTGAAGCAGCTACATTACCACAGCTGTTTTATTGACATGACTGTTAATCAAAGACATCACTGTAAAAAGTTAGGGGACACCATTTTCCCCACTTTTGAGAAATAAAAACCTGAGAAACATTCTGAACTTCCAAGGCCCAAAACAAAACAGACAGCTGAAAAGCAAGTACACTGGAAAATACCAAGGGAATGGAGCAATGCAGGAGGAACTTGAAAAGCCTGACAGCTTTTGATACATGTGTGTATTGTCAGGGGGCTGATCTTTTTTTCCTCCCATGAGGAAGAGRGAATTACAGGCCTTTTAGGAAGCCTGCAACATCCCTTGCACAGTCTAGTTCAAACCAGTTGCTAYGGAGTGGTGTTATTGTAAAGGGAAACAGAACTCCCCATTCCCACGTATTTTCCATTTAGGGTTTGTCATCCTCCTTGCTGTATGAAAGACTCAGAGCTGCTCTGATCTCTCACTAGCAGCCTCACATTTACATTACACTGCGATGGAGAAGGCACTACACCACCCAGCCAGAGAAACAAAAATACCTTTGTGCAGGACAGCACTAATAAAACCAGGTTTTCCTCAAGGCAGAATGGAGGGTGACACTTTCYTCCTTGGAATGCAAAGAATAACAGAAATATTTGTATTTTTTATACAAATAAAACACCTGAACACTCAATACTGCTCCTGGTTTGGGTAGCTAACCTTTTAATTGCCTGAGTGACCTCTGTTCTTGACCATAAATGAGTAATTTACTTCAGGTTGASARCCTTAGTCAATTTGGAGGTAAAATTTATGTACKTGGATTTATGCTTTAAGTAGATTTTTGAGTGTTGCCATAGCTAATGATAAGCAACACTCTCAAAGAGAGATAACACTCCTGYACCAGKATTTTCACTGAACTGTAGCAAAAGCGATCAGGATGAGGTGGGTATGGGGTGTGCATCCTTCTGTGATTTATCTGGAGCTGCCCACTGCTGAATGGCACTTCTTATGGTCACAGCTTTCTACAAAAGTAACTGTGGCTGAACAGGAGTTCATCCTCAAGTAAAGGGCAATAAACATGCTGAAAATTGTCCTTCCTTATTCCTCAGATTTGGGGTTTATCYATACAGCTGTATTTTAATAAAGCTGGGGGTTTTTGGATCTAAGCTGCTCTTAATGCACCAATAATCTGGGGACTTWGAACAACRGGTTTCCAACATTTTAAAAYWTRTTTTCACATTTCTATTAAATCTTCCTCAGTAGGTGATAATGGTTTGGTTACACAGTACAGTATTAATTTTATTTTTTAACAGCTTCCTAATTTTAAAAGATTTACAGTTCTTTTTTCTTCCTTTGTGAGGATTTTTTCTCCTGTTCTTTCAAACAGTTATTTATTGTTTTTAAGTCTGGTCTTTCTGCTCCTCCTTTCCCATTTCTCCCTCATTTTTTTTTAATTTGGTTTTTAGTATTGACAATGAGGATAACATCTAATTAGGGTTTTAAAGAGAGAAAATAATCCCAATGACTTGACCTGAACTTAGCCAAAAGCTGTTCATTTGCTCGAAAGTGTTACAGGACAGAAACCATTTAGAAGTAAATCAGGGTCTTCTGAATGGTTTCCTCCACTCCTTCAGTGTTACYTTCCTTTAAGACTCCTAATGAAGCCTCTTGAAATCCTTAATATAATTTCAATTTCCACAGGCAACTAAATCGTACATATGAAATKATCCCCAGAGCTTCTTGATTCAAGTGAATTACTCCAAAATCATTAAGAAGAATATTTTCTTAGATTAATTTAGGAGAAATTTCTGCCATAGATGGTCAAGAGAAACCTGAAATACAAAACTGAAATCTTCTCTCCTTAAGCTTTAAAGCATTTTTAATAYGAGATGTGGAAACGTACATCAACAAACGGGACAGGAGCAGCTCAAATCTCCTGGTGCTGCACCTGGCCCAGGTCTCCAGATGGGGTTACACGTGGGGTCTGCCAGTGCTTCACCACATCCTATTTCCAACAGTCATTACAGCTTAAATACCTGTTCTATAAACCCCAGCACCAGTCAGAAAACTTTCCTGGTATCCTTGATAACTGACCCCTGGGAAAAGCATGGCCCATCTAAGAGCTTTATTTCAGAGCTTTTGTCTCCCAGCTTCCATTATTTCACTGCCAGTATTGTCATCATCACYAGGAGTTAGAGACCTTTTTAAAACAATCTCAATGACCTCTGTCTCAGATTCTTCTTTAGAACACCACGTATTCATCTAATTTTTTAACAACTTCTCAGTTTTTAGCTAAGTATTCATTTAAAATGTGTGCACTGTCTGGAAGTAAATTAGAGAGGGAAAAGGGCATTYGGAGATGACTGAAAATGTACCTCTCAAGCTGTTTCTTTTCTATTTCCCAGCTAGTCTTGCTGAAAAGGTGCTYAGAAGATCTTATTTTATAGGCTAACATTATTTTTTTCTATTTCAGTGCAGTTCTTTGTGCGTCCATCACGCTACACTTTTTTGAGAAAACTCAGAACTGCACTTAAACAGAGGCGGTCTGGGTGTGCAATGGACAGAATTTCCTGTATGTTCACTTGTATKTTTACTAATTGTTATATAGTAGGTGCAGATTGCTCTGTAGTAGTGGTTCCAGTTAACAAAGCAGCTTTCACTGTGGAGCACACGAGCAGGACTCCTATGGGGGAAAACTAAGCCAATGTTCTAGCCCCTGGTGGKATCAGGACAACAGACCAGGGCAGGACTTCAAACTACTTACTAGGAAAACCACAGAATGAAACTGATGCAACTCAGTATCTGTGCAGAGTGCATGGCAGGGATTTCTATTCTGGAATTAACTTAATCTAAACTAGGGCTGTCTATGGGGCCTGGCACAACCACCGAGCTTGGCTGGAAGTCTAAAGCTGGCTGTGTTTCCCAGTCATTTTCTAAGCCTTCTCTACTAAACACTTGCTTTTCCTCATGCAATCTTCTGGATGTGCACATAATGAAGCTGCTCTCCCAGGGACTTCATCCTTGCTCCAGCACTGCTTGGGAGTTTTACACTTCTGCAGTGCTGTTGAACAAAATATTAGCATCAGGAAAGGCTGGGTGCAGGACAGCATTGGAATAATGGCAGTGCAGTAAATAGGACTGAAGGAGAGATTTAATTTGCCTACAGATGTAAAGCAGTATCTCTGCTGCAGTGAGGCAGCACAGCAAGCAGTACTCCTGAGGCACCATTCCATGACACGTTTGGAAAGCTTCTGCTGAAATATCCTACACCATCAAAGKTAAAATATTTTCACTCTCATAAATCTCTTCACAAAAGGTAATACCAATAAGGCTTGCTTGACTTGCAGCAATCCAGGATGACACATCATGCCCTAGATCAGACAAGCATTTCAACATCTCCCAGAGCTCAAGTCAAAATCTAAGTCTCCAGGTTATAATCACACATACACATCCCTATTCCTCCTGAGCACTGTTCTTCACCTGGAAATACAGTCAGCTTCTGCAGGCTCTAGAGATAARCCAGTTCTATTGAGTAGGGACTGACATCTCAGGAATACCCTAATTATAACAAGGTTTTGCATGTTATATTTAAGAGACATTTTTGTATAATCATTTACTAGTTAAGACAATAAGGAATATAATTAATAGTTATATGGCAAGATTTCTGCAATTTGTAATTCCCTAATTGCTATTTTGGATTTCTAACTGAACATCAAAATGTCATAATCTAGTGGCACCAAACACAGAACACTTAAAATGTCAGTGAGCAATGAAAATTACTTCAGAGAACGGGGTTCAAGAAGTACAGATCTGTGATTTAAAATGTACAGTTCCTGATGGTATGAATTACATTATGCAGAAACAGCTCTTCTCAGCGCTGTGTACTCAAGATTAGAGGCTGCAAAACTCCTTTTTCAGAATCACAGCTCTCCACTTCCCCTGCTGAGATGTCAGGAGACTTGGGCTAAAYTTCATGGCAAGTGTTCCAGGTCCCGTCTGTCAGGTTCCCCCATGCCTAATGAGCAGCACACTGATGAAAATACTGTGTAAACAATTGAACAGCACATCCAAGAGGCGTCAATGAACCTGCTCCTGCAGGATTTTCAGTCAGAGGCAGGGTTTGGGACTTCCAGGCAGGCCTGCAAAGCCCTGCTGTGTCCCTAGAACATAATTGGCTCCTGAGAGCAACAGCATACATGAAGCAAAGTAAAGCAGTTCAGCAAGGTCTTTCAAAAAACTTTCTATAAATGTAGCTCATTCACTTTAATACGAAGCCTGTGGTTCCAGTGGGTGGGCTGTAAGAAAGAGCTGTCTAAGCCCYTGCTCACTTTATTTCCTGTAAGTAACGCCATCGCTGTAGGTACGGCGCTCGACTGCTTTGGACAAAAGAATACACAAAGGCCATCAAATATTCTTTTGTGCATGGATGTACAGCCATCTCCTAAATCTCCATTCCCCAAAATCCACACTCAGAAGGATAGGTGCAGCACAAAGGCTCCCAAGCAGCAAAGAAGGGAACCCCACAGCTCTTGGAAAGATTGTATTTTCAAGAATGCTGACAGGTTGATCAGCTTGTAGAACATATGGGCCACCTGTCCAGGCTTCAGTGACTTAGTGCACCTAATGAGTTATGGATTTTAAGTTATTTTGCAGCTTTACAGCGGCTGGGTTAGTCCCTGGCTTCCCAGCCGAGGCTACAAACAACACAAAATAATGGCAATTTGTGATCCAGGCAGGCAGTGCTCATTTGTGCACCCCCAAGCACACACTGTACCAGTGAGCCTTCACAGGTACCACTGGTTCTATCCAGGGCTCAATTCACACTGTTCATTGTGTGAACAGTGTGAATTGAGCCCTGGATAGAAGAATTAAAACCTGAAGGAGGTTTTAATTGACACTACTCCAGCACAAAACACTTTTTCATTACTATACCTATTTATATTAGTCTAGGAGAGAGATCCCTGAGTTTGYTTTATAAGTCCAGTAAGATTTCACTGCTGAAGGGGCTCACCATACATTTCAGAGAGTTGTCCTCTAGGCTACTAAAGAATAGGTCAATGCAGTGTCCAGCTTAACTGTTTTAAAAACAGTGTTCARATAGAAGCTACGGGGGGGGAGAAAAAAGCATTCACTTTGGGAAAATAAAAGAAAAGGAGAGTAAACACCACAGATCTATTTCTAGTTAATGTCTTTAGTTAAATTAGCWTTGACATTAGAACCATGGATAAATAGCAAAAAGATTTAGGTTTCGGAATGACAGATCAGTCAATCAAAATTAACTGAAAATAAAACAAAACTTTTTTAGTAAATGAACACATCACATCGGAGAGTATGCTACCACTTCAAAGATTACAGATGTTTCTGTAAAGACAATTAGCCCAGCTGTTTTTCTGTTCAGATCACTGCCTTTTCTATGACTATACACACTGCAAGTGGTCAGACAGGAATCCCAGGGCACCTGCTCTGCAGCTATTTTTGCATTGTTTCAGCCTCATCCATAAGAAGGAAAATCGGTCTCATCATAGTCCTTTTCTGTTTGAAAGGATCGTCTTTCACCACGGGGAAAAATCTCTCTTGTTGAATAAGAGCATCCATCATAGTTTAAACAGAATTTCAGGAATGACAGGTACCTTATTTAGATAAGGTGACACATTACTGCTTCCTCTTTCTTCCTTTTTCTTATACAGTGAGATCTATATGGAGAGTAAATTACTCTATCACACCAACTAAGTATCAAAGTCAAGCTCCATTTTCTGAGTTTCCTATTCCACATCCCCTTGAATTGCTCATCTAGCTGTTTGAAGGACATCTGAAGTGGATTTCTGGTTCCACTGCTCTTAGTATCAAATATTTCTGTTGGCTAGGCTGAGTGATAAAGCTTACTGAAATCCTTTTTCCTAGGAGAAGGTTACTGGCAGGAACTGGATTGCTACTGAATTGCTGTTACTGCCTGTTAAGAACAGGGACTTCAGWAAAAAAATGAAGCAGCTATAAATATCACCAATTTAAAATACTTTTTACATGCCTTCCAGATTGCTTGAAATTGTTTTCTTTAAAACTGAAAAAGATTAATGCTCTGAATAGAAATTAAGGCATTTAGAYTTCTTTGAAGCCCTTATTGCCATGACCAGCGCACTGTGAGGCAAGGGCCACCTCAGCCACGGGATTTAGCCCCAAAGTAGGGCAGTGCAGCACWAGCTGCAGGACCTCCTTGCTCTCAAATCTGACACCTATTTGTCATCTCTCTACTTTTACAGCTATTTTGGAGGTGAGCTGCTAAACATGACCTAGATGGGCAATACTGGAAACCACAGGAGGAGAGGCTTTCACTGCCTGCAGGAACACAAACTGTTAAAACGAGGCCAATTATCTGGTGTACATCCTTTTGTAAGGGAAAGCTGAGAACTGACTGGATCCTGGTGGAAAAGGCCCTCCCTGACAGGGTGCACAGACAATATCTGACATCCCCTGGGTAACTTGGCCTCTATTTGCTACAATGGGTACTACTAATGTGTGACTCAGTAAGCTTGGACAGGTAAACAGGGAAAGAGTAGTGAAATTAACTTTACCAGGAAATGGACTCAGTATTACATGCAATCAAAAAATTCATTGCCCCTCTACTGAAATCAAAGTGATTACACTATGGAAAGGGTGGACTGAAGCAGAAATACATCTGTTCTACAGAGCTTTGATGAAAGACTCACTCCAGATCCCKGGAGGTGATTTACAGAGGATACACGGGGATGGGGAGAAGACTGAGAATTAAACACTAGCTCAAACAAGGATTTAGCTGCAGACTGAGCACACCTGAAGGAAGTGCCATGCCAGCTTAGAGAAGTAACACACTGATGTAAAGCCCCTTGGCCCCTATTTTTAGATTCTACTGCACTTTCTCATCTGGCTTATCTTCAGCAAACCTATGGGAAAGTCCTAAGAGCTGTGAAAAACACCCCTCAATGGTCCTGTGGTGCTTTCCACAAAAATCCTTCATACAACCTGAAGAACAATTCCTTTCACCCGAGCACAATTTACTCACAGAACAAAAATCAATTTTTATCAGTACTCTGCAAAGAGTCACATGGACTGGAAAGGACATAATGCAGACACATGGCAGAGCCAGGGAAGCAGAGGTAGGAGAAATATTTAGATGAAAAATAAAGGCTTTGCATCTCATTGACAGTGCCTAAAGTGCAAAGGCAGGGAGCACAGTCACACTGAATGCACGTGCCATTGTGGAAAAGGAGCAGACACTCATCGTGTGCAGGATGAAAAGCACATGGATCCAAMATGCTGGACTGACAGAGAGCACAAGTCAGCAAGTTTCTGAGAAGGGAAGATGAGGTACCAAAGTCACAATTTCARCTGTGGAATGAATCATGACTTGCAATAAAGAACCTGACGGACTGAGTGAGCTTGCAAGAGCTTAGGGAAGGAACAGAGGCAGGCATCTGTTGTGTTGGTTTTCCAGTTGCCAAAATGATTTTCTCAGATGGCTGCTGYGACCATCCTGAATCCATGTATTTGCAAGGATGACCATCATGTATGTGAATGTCTAAGAGCTGGGGAYGGAAACGTCTGAAGCTGTATTTTAACAGAAGCAAAAGAAGCCAAATGTGAGTCTTCTGTACTTTTTGCAAGTACATGCACACAGTTTTTTCTGCTGCTATGTGCACTGCAGACTTCACTGGAATGGGTCCTAAACCACCCTAAATTGTCTTGTCATGATTTAGTTTTTGCCCTCAGAAACCAGGAAATGAATAATGCAGGGCATGTCAGGAGCTCCCTGAGCCTTTGGCCACAGCAGGATGCTMTGGGCAGGTGACAAGGACAGTTACAGACYRGGTGGAATTGGGAACATTTGGCAGCAGGGGGAACCAGAAGTGATTTGAAAAGAAAATAAGGATATCAGTGGACACAGAAGTACAAATTTTCTCAGGAAGCCTTTAGCATGTCAATTATAGCTGACAATTAACACCCCTACTCAGCCAGCCAACCCACAGGGATTTCACAAGCTGCCCCCATTTATGGCAGGGTWAAAGGAAGAGACAAATAAAGGAATAGGCAGTGAATTATTTTTGCACCTTGTTGTTGTTGGACTTCTTTTGCACAGTTTATCATCAATCTTAACAGAGAAAGAGATTGTTATAGGAATCCTAATTCCAACAAATTGTTTCAATGATTTACAAAAATAATTTTAATTCACGCTCATCATGCTTCCTGACTCAAAGGTATGAGGGCTGTCTTCAGGACAACTCAAAAATTAACTCTAAGATTTTTCTACAAAAGACATTTCTATAAATCCAGCTCAAGAGCAGAGAGAGGTAATAAACAGTTAAGCAGCCTGGTTCACAGGACTTCTATGTTTCATTCCCCAAAAACACTCACCATTAAAATGTTTTAGCTGAGATTTTCAAAGGAGTGTGGGCAAATTCTCTGCACATCTCACATTAATTAACAGCAAGTGTGTGGGTAATTCCCTGTAGTACTTTGATAATGTCAGCTTTTTTTTTTTTTAAACCCATTTAGCATATCCACGTGGAATAGGATGGAGGAAATGTGTACAGTGGTTCCAAATTGCACCTCAATAAAAATGCCGTTTTGTTCTGACCTTATGAGCCTCTGATCTGTTCCAACAGAGGGATTCTATATAGCTATTTTGGGCAGAACCAGAAACAGGAAATAAATGTGCCCCATCATCGTGGTGATCTGAGCTTAGTCAAGTGTCTCATAAAAATATTTTTCTGTTTAGGAGGGCTTGAGGGAAGGTGAGGGGAATAAACCTTTCTGTTTACTCTTAGCTCCAGAAAAATCCACTGGGAGGGACTGCACAATTAACATATTAATGAAGGCTGGCCTCAGATGTGATGCCTGAAAGCAATTATGGGCAAATTAAGAATATAAATGCAAGATAAAAAACTCGTGCCTGCTTGGGACAGAAGGAACATAAGCTGCTCAGCACTGAAACAAGAATATACATTTTTCCTTTTCCRTGGGGAAGGAATCCTATCATACTTGGCTTCAAAAAGGCAGCATTGGTAATGTCCACCACACCAACTGCAAAAGGCCAATACCTCTGTGATACCTCTGCTGGTTTGTACAACAATTGCTGAGCTGGATGTTAAAGTTCAGACRGTTAAAACCTGGAAGTGTGGAAAGCCTGAAAGTCTCTACTCAGCTAAAGTGGAGGAAACAGGATACTGATCTCTGCACATTCACATGATTGAATTGAATCTTAGGGTCACCATTTTTCTGTGGGGTGGGGTCTTTTTAGGATATCAGCAACAAACAATAATAACTACTTGCATTAATACTTAAATGCATTAATGGTGATGAAATTCCAACTGGCATTAGAGAATCTCAAACTGAAGAGGGTGTAAATGCCTCTAGCACAAGAGACTCTGATTTTCTATTCCTCAGTAGCACCAGGTGAAGGCTACAAAAGAACTGGCTGGAGAGCASGATTTCCATTCATGGCTGATTTTGTTTTACTCTTCTAGGTTACAGTCCAATTCAGGCCRAAAACTAACATGTGCTGAATTCCCCAGGCCCTGCAACCACTTAGTGATATTGATGTTCCTGTCAGCTTTCATGACCAGAGCGAAGATGACAATTTYGCTGAGGAAACGATGGCTCCAGGGCTCCAGCAGCAGAACACTGACCAAAGTCTGAAGTCCTGGCAGCTCCCTGCATCCATATCCCTTAAGACAAACCATCAGAAATCCAGGTACTCTTCCCCTGGCACCCTGCTCTCAGCTTGGCAAGCCCTCGCACCATGGACGTTATGAATGAAACACTTGGGGCTCAACAAAATGGTATTTTTATATGAAAGTATTCAGCCAGCTCTGTTATCAAAAGCCTTTACAACTAAAGACAAAGCCAAATAACAAAAAAACCTGGAGGCAGGGAAAGCACATTTTTGAACACTTAGGCTTCTCTCCAAAAYGTTTCAACACACATCAATGAAAGCCATCAAACAGTGATATAGATATATTTTTAGAAAGCAAATTCAGTGAAAAGTCTTCCCACCCCAGAAAAACAAAAGAAGTTAGAATTACACAAACTAGCTTAGTTATTAACAAAATCACTAATATTTCCCTGGCTAGATGTAGAACAATCTAGTTCTATTGTTGCCTATTCTTATTGCCTATAGTTGTCTATTCTTACTGCTTTTCTGCTGAAAAAGACAAGGAGCAAGCTTGCAGAAGCCTCCTTCCTTGAGATCCGTTTTTGAAAAACATCTAAAAGATAAGCCTCTAGATTAATGTGGGGTTTTTTATTATTACTATTTCTCTATTTTAAACTCCCTATAARCAATCTACCTTAAAAGCTAGGTAAACGTGGTATCTATCACCCCTTAATGTATTTTGCCAAAGCTAAACCTACAAGCCCAGAAATTCCTTTGCTGAGCTTTGCCAGCCTTGGCCCTATTCCTTGAACGGTCCTTTGGAGAATCACCAGCTGCTTGGCCATCTATGGAACACATTCCCAGCAGGAGTTTGTGGGTCA
Source organism: Alauda arvensis (assembly GCA_902810485.1). Taxonomy (NCBI): domain Eukaryota; kingdom Metazoa; phylum Chordata; class Aves; order Passeriformes; family Alaudidae; genus Alauda; species Alauda arvensis. The sequence goes on from CADDXX010000224.1 coordinate 1,081,347, forward strand.
GCCCCAAACCTGCCTGTTAACAATCCCCTGCYTGGCTCCCATGTCTTTATCTGTATCTTATTACAGCTAACAACAGACAGCACTCTTAGCACTTTTTGCCAGTGAAGGCTTAAGGTTTTCATTCCCAGTGTCCCCACTGGTGATTTTTGACTCAGACAGAAAACCTTGTTTTGTAATGTACCTGCTATTGATGCTAGCAAGTCAAATATATTCTTTTCTGTGCAGGGTCACTGAGATATCTGTTTTTAAGTTACTACATCTTATTTTTGTCAGCAGAGATTCCAGCATTCCTCCTCCTGCTGCTGTGCAGGCTGTGAATCAGAATTGCCAACAGGGTCTCTGCTCCCTACTGGTTTGCTCAAAGATCTCCAGAACCAGGAGAAACCCCCTGATGCTGAAGTCGTTTTCCATGTAAGTGTAACACAACCTCCCACTGGATGGCTGCCGGGGAGCCTGGCAGCACAGCATCAAGGAGCCAAGGCATGTATCTGACTTGGAGATCCAGTGGCAGACAGCTCATTCAAAAATCTTATTACCTCTGACAGGCTGCAGAACTATTTGATTCATTTGTTTGGAGTTTATGGCACAGGCTGCACATTCTGCTTTCAGATAGATATAAAAAGGTGCAGGCAGGAAATAGGGAGGAATCTGCCTATTCACCTCAGATGCACTGAGTCAGGCAGTGTCTTCCAGAGGAAGGAGAGACTGTCTGTCCTGAGAGGGAAACACATGAACAGAGAAGGAAAGCACAGGCAGGGATGAGCCAAGTGATGTGCAAAATGGGATTGCACTGAGGGAAGCCAAAAACATGGCAAAACATTCCTGGGAAGCAATAGGGAGACACTTTCTTAGCATGCAGGAAACTGCCACCTTCCCTGCAGGGGCTTGGCTGTGTATGAGGCAAACCACAACTGCACAACCTGGGCTCAAACTKCCCAGGAACTAGCTGTTCTAAAGTATGCAGACAAAAGCCATGAAAGGCCAGTCAGGAGGAGGTAAAACGTCAGACAGAGATATTAGATTGTTGAGACAGGGACAGATTGCAGCTCAAGACAGAAAAACACTAATGTGAACAATTATGAAGTCCTATAGAAACAAAACAGTTGAAGGATGGTAATTTGTTGATCCTGAAGATCAGTCCCTTGAAGGGAGCCACAAATTTTGACCATTTCTAGCCTGACAACTGCATGGCAATAAAGATATCAAAGGTGGTGAGCAAATTAAGGCCCACCTTTTAGTTACCTGTTGATATATTAGTTATCTGTTTCTTCTGTGTTTTTAGCTCCTGCATTGCCTACCTTAGCCCATGGTAAAAGTTGCCCATAGTGATTCAACATTTTAGAAAATTGTTTGGCTAGAAAACAGAGGTAGAGGGAAGGACATGACCAGCCATGAAAGGACTTAATGCTTCTCACAGATCAGCTGCTACTTAGTTTTGTRATAACCCTACAATTAAAGAAAAATACAGTGCCAGGATCTTCAAGGGTAAAATTTGACTGACTCAAATCACTTCATATCCACTGGCAGCTTCCTGTGAAATTCTGTGCTTTAGCAGAGTAGGATTAGAGCTGTCTGTAAGCTTTTCATCCTGAGAATGCTCCTACACGTCAAATATATCACTGGAGTTATGAAAGAAAACAAAGAATATATTTGCAATGACAGGTAAATACATATATTTATATCAACGAAGCAGAAATAATAGAAATAACCTTAGCAAGCAGCTATATTCCATGGTTATGTACAAAGCACTGTATACTCAAGCTTTGCAGCTGAGGAAAAGAAGTGATTTGCATCAAAAGCTTCTGCAATTGTGAATCATAATTGTACGTGACAATACGAGGTACTAGGATCAGCCAACGAGGTTCCTGCTCCTTTTTGKTGCATCAGGTGGAAATGAACAATTGCTTTATTTGTTACCAATTTAAGAACAGTAGGTWAGTAATTATGTCTCAGCAGCCTATTGATTCACCCTTTGGGGACACACAGAGAAGACTTTAGGCCTGGCATCTGTCAGAAGGAGCTTTCAAWGGAATCTGGAGGAGGCTGAGCTTGAGCGTCTTTTTCCAAGGAAGCCCAGGATGTGACACAACACATCCCTCACCATCCCCCTTCTGCCCCCTCCCTTGTGTCAGCAGCACATTCTCACAGAGCACAGCTCCGGGCAGAGGAGCTGCCCCTCAGCTGTGGCTGCCTTCACATGGACACCACGGGAACTGAGGGATTATCTTCTCCCTYAGGCACCCTGCGTTCCCACTCAACGCTGACTCAAACCCCTTCCTTAAACCCATCTCATCCCTCTTCCTTCTTCTGCTGCAGCACAATCTGACAGGGGAAACAGCCTGACAAAGGATGTACTCCTTACCTCCTGCTCACACAGTGCTTGTTTGTGAAGGAGACTGAAGAAAAACCATGCAAAGTAAAATATGAGGAAAAAAAACCCCAGAATTTTCCTAGGATATACCTGTAGGCCATGGGAGTGCAATGCCATTGATGCAGTWCCCAGAAGCAGTAACTTTGGAGTAGGTCAGTAGGGCTTAGAGATAAACTCCCTTCTTGTTGTAAGATACATATCTGTTTATTAAAAAATATAATATACTGTCAATCTCTAAGTCATAAAGCATTTAAAGTATCTCCATACTGAAATCCAGGGTGGCAAATAGCAAAGATGGAGTTAGTCCTACTCCTATAAAGTCTTAAACAACACTGTTTGAGATATGATGTGTTGATCTGAAGCCAGATCTGACACGCAAGTGATGGTCCCAGGAAGAGCTGTGGGACTGTCAGATATAGAACCTCTGAACTCAAATGTCCCCCAGCTTCCCAGGAAAATCTATTCCCTGAATTGTGCAGAGAATTAAAGTATTTTAATGCCATACTTGTCTCTCTCCAACCTAAAAGTGGCCATTTATTATATTCCACAAATACAAACCTACATGAACTAGCAAGTTCTTATAGCATTAAACATAAAAATTATAAAGAATCACCTCACCGATAATTACGTTTTCTTAACCCTATCCATTTTCCCCCCAACACAAATCTTTGAGAGGGTAAATGACAGCAGAGGTGTTTGCAGTAAAATAAAATACACATTTAAGAGTAATACAGATACTACAGTACTGGATGAAGCAAAAATACAGTTGATTTTAAAGCAACTTTCATCCAAATTGATGGTAAGTCTAGTTAGGGAATTTATACACTTAAATAGCTTTTTCACCTTCAGGTTTCATATAAAAATTATTGAATTAATTTATATTTGGTCAGGATTAAAATGATTTGAAATTTATATTGYAATTTTTAGCTGATAGCAGTACTTTCAATGGAAAAACAGAAAGAAAACACAAAGGGTTGTTGATGAAAAAGGTAACTGCATGAATTACAGCCTTCATGAGAAGGCTGAAGAGATCTGGTCTGTCTGTAGCTTCTTGGCACAACTAAGAGACAGAAGAATGTGCAAGAATGCATGTTCCAAACTGTCTATCATCTGGATTTACTTCCAGTGGTGAAGAAAACAAATTGTCTTTGTGCTTTGGGGCATCATTTGTCACGAGCTGTTATCTAAAGAAACATTTCCTGCTTCAGGAACACCTTAATAAAGAGTGAAGGTCTTTAAAAAAGTAAGTAAAAAAGAAATTGAGGGAACGTGATGTGTGATGTTTGCTGTGATGAGCAAACTGAAGCAAAAAAAAAAACTAGTCTTGTTCACATTATTAAATAACTCTGAAAAAGAAAACACACTGCAAGCTTGATACTGGCTGCAATTGCCAAAGCTCACAAATTTGAAAAGTTGCACAAAAGGACACCAGCTCCTAAGACACAGTTGGTGCACCTTACATGATTTGTTATGTTGTTACTTAAACCATCCAAGATGGAGACTTCAAAATGCATCTTCTCAAATGGAGCCTTGTGGGCCATGTGAAACACAGGAACACACCCTAATAATGATGAACAAACACTGACATCACTGATCTTCTGCCACTTGTGCACATTCTGCTTGGAGACTTCCTGATTTTTAAAGGCATATCAAGATGTGCAATGATGGGGGAAAAGCAGACTTCTTTTGCYTCCTGGAGTAGCTGGTGAATGGAAAAGAGGGATGGGTTCTCCTATGAGGGAGTGTGAACAGTGCTCAGGGAACACAGGGAACTCAAAGGGCAGTGCCAGTGCTRAATTCACTTCCTCTCTGGAGCACCCTTCAGAATCTGCCTGTTGCCCCAGATTGYCCAGCAATCTGAAAGTCATCCCAGATCAGGGGAGAAGGTGGAAAACGCAATTAAAGCACAAGTGGCATGCTCACTTTTGTTTCCAGTTCTGTTCAGTGAAGTGGGAAGTGATCACCATCTTCTCCAGGCACAAGAAGGAGAGCCCCCATGTGGAAAGGTGTTGACTTGTTCCTTGGCAGTTCTGGTTCATCTTTTTCTAAGGTAAAGCTTTCCATGGTGATTTTGGATCTGAAGGGGCAGATGGCTTTGGGAATGACTTGTGGCCATGGAGGCCAGTCAACTCCWTGCACATCTCAATGAAGTGAGAATGCATAAGAAAACCAAACTGAAAGCTACACCTTTTAGTATTTACTGTCAAGGGTTAAAGGCAGTGCAATTCATAAAGCACAAAGGAAACAGGGAAAAATAAACCAAATGCTAAATCCCTCCTTAAAAAGAAATCTGAAGTCCATCCCTACATAACTCCTGATTGTGATATATGAGACATGTACATACAAATGTTTGGGCACTGAATTTAATTGATGCTATACTGACAGTGAAAAATCGGAGTTGGATTAGGGGTCCAATTTTCACAAAGACATTTTGCCACCTGGCTTCACAACAGAAGGAAAAAAGCTTTTGATAGAACTGTCAGGTGATGATGAACTCAAGTTCAAATCCAACAAAGCGTAGCTTAGCAACTTTCTGTGATGAAGGAATGAATTTAGTCTGGTGTCTGACTGAACCCTTATGCTCCACATTTCTCTGCAAGAGCRGCTTTCTCTGCCTTATTCACCACTGAAAATAAGTAAACCAGACTTTAACTGAAGCTTACCAATATCTCAAATGACAAAAAGCAACTGTGGAGCAAGTGCACACTTCCTGCCAGTGCCAGCCTTTGATTTCCCCAGGTGCTGCTTTACATCCTGGCTTTCCTCTTCATTTGAATTTTGTCAAGAGTGAGCAAGGTGAACTTTGATGTCTGCTCACCAATACAGCACTGAAGAATGGGCAGGAAGCTCAAAACAAATTAAATAACTTGAAATGGCAAATCATTGTTGCAGCTCAGCAGCATCGTGCAAGAGAGCAACACATTTATAGCATTTTGATTGTTTCTTATAATTTAAAGCAACTTGGAAAGCATTAATAATAATAATGCTTGCTTCATTGAGATTCCCTTTGATATAGTGTCTTGTACCTGAAGTGTTTAATAAGGATGCTATAAATTGAACAGTTTAGGCTTTCTCTGGCWCTTATTTCAGTAGAGAGCACGAAAGCACAAGTTTGATAAAGGCATAAAAGTGAAAGGAAATGAGAGACGAGTTTCAAGGAGACAGAACAAAGCAAGAAAGTTTGGGAGCTGCTCCTTTAGAAGATATTCCTYAACCTTTATGACTCACTCCAGCTCTTTCATGTCACATTTAATACTAGAATGGGAAAAGGCAGAACACCTAATTGTGTCTTTTATTTTGAACAAGGTCTGGCTAAAAGAGTTGGATTCTAATTCTTTAAGTACACAAGGGGTGTCAAAATAGCCAGATGTTAAGGGAGCAGGGAATATGCAGGTAATTATATCTGCAAAGAGGAACCCTCATGCCAACCCCCCATGAAAAGTGCCTTAAGGGAGGACACATGCAGGTGTTTCASCTGCAGGACAGGTGGCAGAGTTGTGATAAGCCTTCCTCCTTGGGCTTTCACAGCAATTTCAGATCTGAAGGCAGACACCAGGGAGGAACAAACCAGAACTGGATTTTTGTTTAGGTCTGTTGTCCATTCTTGACCAGAAAGTGTTTCGAACTAGGAAACAGCGAATGGGAAAAAGTAGGACCATGAAAACAGAAAGGTAATAAATTGTTCCTACTGGAAAAGTGTCTGTCAGCTGTTGAAGAGGTAAGGAAGCCCTTTGTAAGTAGGTCTGCCAAAACAAAAGTAGAATTTGGCCCAGAACAGTGTGAGAAAGCTTCTCTTGGGGAAATAGAAGGAAAAGAAAGGCAGGAAAGATCTAATTAAAAATGAAGGTCTTGCAGCAAATAAATGATTAAACTCGCTTCAAAAGTGTGTGGAAACATGATTCTCTGAGAAGAATGCTAAGTTTCACTATAGGAAAAATCCCCCACAAAATTGTTAATTTTTTTGTAATGGAGAATAGTAGTGAAATCCTACTGTTTTATAAACAGAGCATTAAAGCACACATATCCCTGCCTAATCAGTTATGTTAGAATCCCCACGGCTTTCAGGAGACACATGTATTAGCTTGGACTAAAAAAAAAAATAAATCCAATAAAAGTAAGTTTATTATTTTCATTTTGGAGATATCTTCTCTCTCTCTACAGTAAGAAAACTGCATTGCTTTCATTTCAGAAGTAATTTTACATGCAAACCACAGTATTGAATCAGTATCATATTAAAACACATGAATAAAGGTACCAGTGGGAAACCAAATTAAGCCAGCACTTAAATGCTTTCTTAAATTGTATTTCCTATTGCAATTCCCTTACTCCACTAAGTTGACTTGAAAGCTTGAAATGATTGAAAAACAAGCATTTATTCTGCAGGGTACCCAGCTAGGCTGAATAAGAAACCCCAAGTATATTGAGTTTCCTCTTGAGAAAACTTAAGAGTGAGAGGAAAAAATATAGAGTGGGAGGCTACGAAAATACAATTCCACGAACACATCAGAGAAAAAAAGCCACAGATGAAAATGCAAATTAGCATGTAGGCATCTTAAGAAAACAGCTACAATTAGGTAAGGAAGAAGGAGCAGAGGAACCAAGTTTTTTGTTTCATTCCATGGATTTTTGAAGGCTTATATGAAAAGCATAGTTGATATTTAATGAGTTGCAACCGGTTGCATTATTTTAATTAGTTTATGGCGATAAGGATGAATCCAAAGCAGACAGCTGTGAAGATTTGTTATTTTAATTAGCTAAGCAGACAGGAAAATCARGAAAAGTCTTGATGCACCACAGAAGACTCTGTTCATGAGGGAAAAGAACTTCGGCAGCAACACATCACAACTYCTGTACTGAAGAAGGGCTTGTTGGCTGTTCCAGACAGGGAAAACACTCCAAATAAACAGCATCCACTTCACAAGAGCAAAGCATTTCTGAGAGGCCAAAACAACAACCGTGACAAAGAACTGCACAGACCAGAGTTATCAAGATGATTACAGTCCAGTAGCTACTTGGACATGCTTGGAGTGTGTGTTATGTACAGATTTATAACCTAAATGTAGAGTTTAATTACTGATCACAGCTTTACCTGATTTGTTCTGGGGCTTAGGGATAAAATAGGTATTCTTCAGTCAAAAAAGTTCAGGGCTTCTGAGAAGTAAACTGGATTAATGGTAAGAATAACCAGCTCCTTTTAAAAAGATGCTGAGTATTTCCACACCAGTTATGTGGACAGATCAAATAATAAAACACATTTATTTCAGAATTTTCAAAATGTTGTAAGCAAGAATACAGTTGTTGGTATCTGGAAACTAAATTAGACATGAAAAAACGTTTCTTTACATCATTTATCACCTTGTCTTTGTTCTTGACTGGATCTGCTGGAAGAAATGCACCTTGGTAAGATTTATCTTACCAATAAGCTCAAAATTTGTTTCTTAGCAGCTACTGGATACTTGCAACAGGTCTGAGTGACTCTGAGAACAGCACAGTGACCTTCAGCTGGCAAAAGCCTGACCTCTCAAGCTAAGCCCAGATTCACACCTAGTCCCTCGGTTTAAAAATAACCAGTTATTTCTGACTCTGTTCACATTCTCCACATACATTTTCAAYCCTACTTAAAGATAAGTTATTACTATACACAAATTACAACACATAGACTTATGAGTTAATAATTTACTTGTCTAGCTGGGGAATTTTCCTTTTAGTGCATTATAGATGAACCACAGACAAATTCAGTACTTTCTTGAATTAAGCTCATCTAGCCAATCTAATTCTGAATATATCAAGCAGTGCTGTTSTCTGTGGGGACAATTTAGAATGAAGAGTGCTTTGGTATAAGGAAGATTGTCAAGTATTACCCAAGACTGAATAGAAATCTCTAAAAGATGCCAACACCAAGAGTAGCTCAGTTTGGATTACTAATCTCTGCTCTTTCACTGCAAACATTATTGGGTTTTTTTGGACAAAATACTACTGGGGTTTTTTTGGCTGCTACAAAAAGATCATTGGTCCTTCACAGAAGTTAAGAAGGATCTGTAACATAAAAATGTTTAAATAGGAGTCAACACGGACAGGTTTAAACTGAGCCACTCTTTCCTTATACTCAGGGATTAGTCAATCAACAATCAGATGACTTAAGACTGACAATGGCACACAAACACTTTCCTYCYTGCAGAGTGTTTGCAATGCAYAATTTTAGGCACAGGGCAGCCTTGYTAATGTGCTCTGTATCTCACATGTTCTCCACCTTCAGAAGTAAAGGAACTTCCTCCATTGAGGACACCTAGACTTAAACTGTTTAATACATCTGCTTCCAAGAGGTCGGGGTATAAATAAAGCCTACACATGCCAAAAGGGAATACTGAGTGGATTTTGAATTAGCCATCAAATTGGTAAGAGACATTACACAGGGTAATAGACTGTCCCTATTACACGGACAGCAAATATCACTAGAAAAATATAAAAGCTGATAAAGTATTTTCCCTCATCCTGGAACATTCTGAATTCAGCAATTAAAAGCCACTGAATATGAAGAGTCAGGCCCACAGTGTATTTCCCCTCTGAACAGAGCATCCTTTGTCCTCTTCAAAGCTGATGTCACTTGTGTCTCCCTTTCCTTTTTGAATCTGAGCAATGCTGAATCCATTTATTGTTGCTAATTGTCCTTCATTAGTTACCTTGCAGGTTTGATTGGTTTGACTCTTCACCCTAATTGATTTGCTACTGTAATTGACTTTCCCCTCCACTGATTTGCCTTGTGTGTTTTATCATTTTAAAATGTAGAAGAAACACAGAATAGAATTAAATTCCCAGTAATTGCTTATTAGCACCTTGTGGTGCTTTCATTTCCCACCCCTAAAACAACTACACAATTTGTGTGTTGTGCCATTTTTTAACCAGTATCCATTATGTTTCTGAACTATCATTCTACGTCTTCCATCTTCATCCTTTTCTTTTGCTGTTCACTCCTGACATTGAGACCTCACTGTAGCTCCTCACACCTCCCTGAAGCCCATCCTAAAGTCATTAACATCCATAACCCCTCCCTCCACCTCTTCTACTTTGCCTCCTTTAGMATGGAAGCAATGAGGGTTTCACAGGGTACATAACAATCCACACGTGCAAAAATCCTGCCAAGTTTAAATCCTCTGCAGCACAAATAGACTGAGACTCTCAAGCTATAAATCAACAGAATTTGCCCACATGCTCGTTGCAATATTTTGATAGGGTGAAGAGAGGAGCCTCTCCTGGCATGACATCTTTAATCTGTAACCATGTATTTCCTGAAACACCCAGAACAGAAAGACACTAAAGAAAGACCAAATTACACCTGACTTGAAGAAAGGATGAACAGTGTCATTAGGGGAGGCACCCATCTGGTCTCCCCCATTCCAGAACCAATGCACCACTAGAGCTGGCTGGGCACAGTRTTTCTCTGAGTTCTATGAAAAGAGGAGGAAGGGGAATCATTCAATGTTCTTAGTCCCATTTCAATTCCTTTTCTTGCTTCTCCATTAAAATCTTTTCTGTCCAATTCTTGCAATATTTCATCCTTGTTTCAACTCCCTTGCATGACTGCTTTTCATCCTCACTCACAGTTTTGTTGCCTTCTCTAACTGCAGCTTTAACACTTCCCCTTCATTTTCTTCCCTTCTTTGCTTCCACCTCCAGTTCAGAAGTGCCTCATTTTCCTGCCTGCTGACTCCTTAAATCTGCTCGCTTSTCCCAGCTCTCTTAACCTCCTACCAACCACTCTCTTCCCCCTCACCCTTAGCTGATCTGGGTCTTTACACCTATACTTGTTACAAAACAATTATATTCTCTTGCCTTTTTTCTTTTTTTCCTTCCTTAATTTAGGCAATCTTGTTCCCTCCCTCTCCTTTCATTTCCTTCTTCTGTGATCAAAGAATTGCTTTATTTCCTTGTAGAGTGCCTTCTGAAGATGCAGAGGCAACACTCCTGCTCCCAAAACCCCAGTGAGTTMATTTTACTAATGATCCTCCTACTGAGCTACATCACTGCTTAATAAACAGTGCAAAAGTTACATATACAGACATACAGATGTATACATAAAAATAAAAGAACTAAGACCAATCTGAGCACAGCCACAGCCATAGGTATCAATGAATTAAAAAAAGGGACATGTTGTTAGCTATGTAGGGAGGGAAAGCATAGTGAGTGAAGAGCTGGAGAAAACACTGATTCAGACTAGACCCAGTCAGAAACAGCTCTCTCAAGCTATACAAGTTTCAGTTTATAAAACAATCTATTCTGACCTGCACTGGGACACACCCAAACTTCTTCAAAGGTTTTTTTCTTTGCCATGGAAAAATTGGTTTTACTCTTTAATGAAGAGAGTGTTAGTAAGTTCTTCAGGAGTGAAATTACTGATTTTGTGTAGTCTGGGGACATCACCCCTCTGCAGCAGAAGTTAATTTTTGCCGTCCTGTTAATGCCTAAATGACAACACACCTGAGTTAGAGACAGTTATTAGTTAAGGCATCTTTATTAATTGAGGGAGTTCAACCCATAGAACCTCCCTAACACAATGTTTTTTACTGAAATAGGAGCACCTACAAGGAAAAGGCCCAGGGAAATGGATCCTAAAATAAACACAAAGTGATGAATAGYACATTAAGGAGGTGCACTGAGTGCCAGGCTTCTTATCTAATTCAAAAAGAATACAAGCCTCCTCTTGTGGAGATGGCCTTCTTCAACTGCCTCTTGCTGGCAATCTTGGAAGGAGAGATCCTAAGAATATTTTTGGGCCTCTGGATATTCAATTTACAAAGTAATTCTAAAAAAATTGAGAACACCTCCCCTTCATAGTCTCAACTGGTAAAATCCCAGCACCACCAATTCGATCTAGGTCAGTGTGTACTGCTCAAAGATCCCATGAAATGTTACAAATTTTCTCTGTTAAAAAGAATTGCTCTTTCTCACAAAATGTTCTGAATTCATTTATTGCTTTGGCCAATTTATATCCAGTCTCTCTCTGCTGAACTTGATACCAGGCTATAGTGGACATCAGCAAGCTTGGTCAGCAGGTTGAATTAATAAAAAATTAAATTCCAAAGAACAGAGAAAATACCACAGATTCTTTTTTATTTAATTGCATAGAGCTATTCTGTGACTGAGCCCACAAACAGTTACTTTCTCAGTTTCTTATTTTAATTACAAGTTTGCAATTTTCTACACGCRTTTTAGAATCTCTTTCTCGTACGCCGTATTTTTAGAGCTCCATTTACATTGTTCTGCTGTATTACAGAACTGTGCATATTGTTTGAAAAGCAAAAATGACAATTTATGGAGAGTCTCAATTTTTTTGTGCTGCAATTTTTTTTTGTTTTCCTTTTTTCTTAATTAGAATGCTTGTTAATTGGGAGTTTTCAAAAGGAGAGCCAAGACATTCTTACAGTATTCAGTATCTCCTAACAAACATTTCACTCTATTTATGCATGGACTTATGAAAACAGCAAAACAGCAGTAAAAAATATACTTCAGTTTGTAGTAAATTGATGTTTTCAGTAAAACATAATTAGAGTTACTATGCAAGATGGAATAAATAAGTTATTCTGCTGCTCATAGTACCCAGCATAACATAGATTTGCATCTTAAAAACATGGCAAACAGTATTTGTAGGGCAGCATTGCAGGTACCTTTGCCCCAGCTGCTCTGCTCAGCACCTGTACTTCCCAAAGAAAAATGTATTTTAGGTACCCATCCTTACTTTGCTTCATAGCTACTCTTCATTTGTTTCACAGTCACCACGGAATTAGGTAAGAGCAGTAGGCAAATTTTTTTTTCAATTCTCAAACATGGTAATTTTCTCAGGAGAAACATGGATTTGGGCTATTTTTTCTGCAGAGCCCAAGAATATCTGCAGATTAATTTTTCATGAGATCTAGCCTGTACACTAGAGCACATGGCAGATTTTGCTGGAAGATGATTAATACAGAGCTCTGTGCTAAGCACTTGTTGGGCAGTAAACGCTTTCCAGAGGCCACATCAGTCTCCCTGCTGGATTGCTTGGAACCTGACCCAGAGCTAGGTCATTGCAACAGGGATAACTGGCAGTGGGAACTAAAGGACCTTGCACAACATCCTTGTGTGTGTGGACAGGCAGACAGAGAAACAGATAAATACACACAGATATGAGATCATGATGCTGGTATTCCCAGTAAAGACAGGACACCAAACTGGCTCTCTGGATTCTGTCCCAGGACTTGTTAGATTGAAAGGGCAGTTATCTGTGCCTTGGCTTTCAGCATCTAAACAAGATACATGGCAATTTCTACTGGGAGCTTGACAATTTCTATGCTTTGAACTCAATTCCATCTGTTGTGGCTTGGGCTGGTCTCTGCTTTATCAAAACCTCATCTAGGTCTTCAGGACCTGGAACCCCCRACATTATGCAAGGTGATGCCCAGGCAATGGTGCCTGATAGGAGGCAGATGGGCTGCAGAGCCACAGGCCACTCTTGCCTCCCAGCTAGCATTTTCAAAAGGCTCTATTTGGACAGGTAAGCCTGACCTCATTGCCTGCCTGCAAAGCCTGCTGGTAATCTCATGCTGCTGAGAACTGCATCCTGCAAGGACAGCTCATGCCAGGGTCTGTCAAAAGGAAATAGCCAAGAGACTGCAAACCATTAGGGAAAAAGCCTAACATATATCACTGGAAGACCATGCTAAAGGAGAACTATTACAAGAGAGGCAGGAAAAATAGACAGCAGGAGGCATTTCAGTAGRAACATTTCATTTAACTGTGTAGTAACTTCCCAACTTTTTCTCTCCAATAAAACTACCACTGCCCAATTTTTACCCATGTGTGTTGCATAAATAGCTGCTGACATTGCTCATGTGCTAGGCAGTCCACAAGATTTTGCATCCAAAAGGATCATACTTAAACACTTCCACTTAAATTAMAGGTGTCATCAATGCCAGCCTTTCATGGCTTGTCAAGGTTTAGACCTGGCCTTGCACATTAAGCAGAACAAACCTTTGGAGACCAAGTCAAGCTTGGACATGCACAGATCACTAAATTCTTCACCTAAAAAAAGAGATGGGTGCTTGGGAAATGCCCAGCATTCTGATCAYATTCACACCAGATTATCAGTGTCAACCTAATCCTGAATGGGCACCAGCCTTCCACCCCATCATGATGATCATTATTCACTTGAACTGCAGCCCAGCTCMAACAACTGATTTCATGCAGACTGTTAAATACAGAGAGAAAGTCTGCTCCAGTGGGAAGCTTTGCTTCACAGCAACATAAAAGACTAATGTGTTGCTTTGCTTTGACCCAGATGGGATTGCTTACAAGCAAATAGCAAATCCTTGATATTGGATTAATTTCTTTTTCAATCTCCGATGAGGGAATCCTTCCTTTCACCGCCCCACTACACTTCCTATGGGAAGTTTCACATTTTCAAACACTTTGGTTCTTTACTCGGTTGTGTTGCTACTGCAGTATTACAAGTGAGAGCTGAATAATTTYTATGCGTATTTCTTTCTACCAGAAGATGATGACACAAGGCCTGCAGAGATGGCAATCAAACACATCGGGCATGCGATCAAGGCCACTTTACAACACTCATCTTCCCTCACGAATTTCACATTTCCACTCACCCTCTCAATCAATCTGTTGTTATTCTATTTGCCTTATGTTCTAATTCAACATGTCATCACTGTTCAAAATACATCACTTCTACCCTGGCACGCTACTTTTGCCTGTCAGCTGTCATGGAGAACTTGTGACCAACCAGTATTTTGCTTTTTGTGATAGGGACCACTTAAAATATCCTCAATCACTGCCCAAGAGACAAGCTTTGTCTCTTGCAGAAGTAAGTCACTGCATTAGTTACCTGGATTTTCACATGCCATCTTATGAGCCTGAATCAGAGTTACAGAGTAGGGTGTGGTGAGGGTGAAAATCAGAAGGGTTCTGTACACTGACTACATACACTTCATGGGAACTAAACACCAACTTGCCTGACTGAAAGGCAGAATTTAATAAAAACACAGTGCTGGTAGCATCTGCTGCACTAACYAGCAGGCACCTCTTCTGAAACACAACTGTTGGTGCACGCAATCCATAGAATATGCTGGATATGGAATCCATTGAATAGGTGAGTATACAAAATGAAGCATTGCTAACAGGCTTTGTGTCTTGGCTACAGAATCATGTAGGATCACAGGACCCTTAAGAAACCACCTACTTCAATCTCTCGGTCAAAGCATGGCCAGTTAGAGAAAGTTGCCAGGGCCTTATTTGCATTATTATTTCCAATYAGTGTTCTTAAAGGACGGTCACTCTTCTGCCTCAGTAAAAAAAAAACTTAAGTAACGATTCTGTTGTAACTTTGGGTCCTCTTCTGGAGGCTTCACAGCACACACAGATGCATTGCAAAGCTCCACTAYCATCACAAACCTCCTTAATACCAGGAATTTTTAGCACTGCCTYTCCTAGGCCTGGATTTCTCTCCTGTATATCATTAACATTTCATACCCTTACAGAAGGAATGCCAGAGCTACTGTCTTGTGGCTCTTGTGTTTACCTGCAAGTACAGTCAGCTGTGTTATCCAARGGATAGGACACTGAGTGATGGCAGGTAATTTGGGTACTACTGAGCTGGGCTCCAGCCAGCTCAGAAGCCTCTCCCTGTGCTCACTGCTCTGGGAGAGTTTATTTGCAGAGGCACCAGAGCACGTCCTGGTGCACATCCAGCAAGGCTGGCACAGACCTGGAGCCAACGAGCCCAGCTGAACTCGGCCAAGCTCCACTGAGGGGCCAACTCTCTCCATCTTCCCACTCTGYTCCCCTCACTCCTGGTTCTGGGAATGCAGCCCAGACCCACCTGAGCAGGCTGTGTGCACTGCCAGGCCTGGTTGGGAAAACAAGCAGCCTGCTTCTGGACCCCAGTTGGATCTGAAAGCCACTTAACCATATTTGTATTATGCTGCACCTGCCAGACCCAGACTGGAGGGTGAGCCAATACAAAACCCACCCAGCTGGCTGTGTCCATGGCATTGCTCACTCAACAGGGATCCTGTGCCTATGGAAAACAGCATGCTATTAATAATGGTTTGTTACRGAGCATGTTTGTCCTTAAAGCAATAGTGAGTTCACAACTCTAAAAGARATCAATCTAAATATTCCTAGTTAACATCACCTGATTACAAACATAATAGTGAGCTTTACTCATTTGTCTGAMGTGGAGATGCTGCAGAACATAATGTAGCTCTTTTCTACTTTCATTAATATGGTGGAATGCACAGAAAGATGCTCTGACCTGTCCAAATTAACATTAACAATGTTTCCCCTTCTGTGTTGATCAAGCACATCTAAATGATGGCTAAGAGTTGACCAACAAAAGGTAATTGATTTTTCTGACATTTATTTGCTTGCATCCAATAACCTCATTCCTCAAAGTAAGTTCATCAGTATGCTGAAAAACAAGCTCTAACTCCTGGTATTTGAAAGCTTGAATGGCTGCTGCTCAATCTTATAAAGCTGGAAAAAGCTAGAAATGGAAGTATTCTGCATGAAGGAGRAAGATAGGAATGACTGCCCAGCACAGCAGCAGTGATACAGAGAATTCAATCAGTCAGAACCACCCCCATCTTCATTAAACATCCGTTTTCAATTTGCTGTAGCTTCAGCTTATGAAGTGCTTTYCACATTTAAAAGGGGTTAAGTTTAAAGAATCAAACTACTGACATATTAGTTCAATTTATCATGCAGCACATCTGTAATACAACGGCAATGTCCTGCATCACTTGACTATCACTGCTAGGACAGACTGCG
Organism: Alauda arvensis; assembly: GCA_902810485.1. Lineage (NCBI taxonomy): Eukaryota > Metazoa > Chordata > Aves > Passeriformes > Alaudidae > Alauda > Alauda arvensis. Next base: position 1,097,527 of record CADDXX010000224.1, read on the forward strand.
CTCATCTGCTACACACAGCACCTGGATTCCAGCACAGGTATTAAACAGCCCAGTTTGCTCTTTGGAAATACCCTCTTTAGAACATTCAAGTGTATCCAATACAGAAATGAGCTCGGATGATTCAAACAGTTAAAATAATGGCAAACACACTGGCTTTGCCAGGGAGATACACAAAGCACTGGGAAGCCACAGYCTTGCAACCATTTTACATCAGTGACTTTTTCTTGTCTACCTTCCAAGCTGTGTAAAAATGCCCACAGATTTCATAAGAGAATCACTTTAAAAATAATTTTTGATTTATGTAGGAAATTATGCTGAAAGCAATGAAAGGTGTGGATCAAACACTTTCAAAAACTTGCTCAGAATGACAAGGTAGCAAATTCATTTGTTGGAAGGGTCAATTTGAGACCTTCYCTTTAACTCAAGTGTAACAGAGATTTATGCACAGTTCAGATAGCAAATTCCAGGGCCTCTTTTTTTGCTTTTCATGCAGGTTGTTTAGTTTCATGTCCATCATTCTTTGGGAACAGCTACAAGCCTCATTATTCATTTCTAGCAATCAAGGCAGCCTCAAAGCCTGATTTTCACAGGTTGTTGTTTYTATGTCTCCCAATGATTTGTAGGAAAAAAATTGTTTGTATTTATACAATGTGAACTTCTCTCAGTGCACATAAGCTTTTCAGCTGTTTTTTCACTTATAATTTACAAGGTTTTTCCACTTAGAGAGCAGCTAAGGTACCTTCACTCATCAGTCATAAACATGAAACTATTTTACTGTTGATTAATTCTGGACTTTTAGGGATCTTCTTGCAGCAGGTTACAAACATGGCCAGTATAACACAGCTACAGGAATGAAGTTACTTGTTCGTGTTTTTTGACATACATTTTTTGCATAAATATAGACTCTAGAAAGCAACTGATTAACTTGCAGGCTATCAGGGCACAGTATTCCAATTTGAAATGTTCATTACAAGCTTGTAGTTCAGAAAATACTGGAAGAATCTCAGCAATTTACTCAGTATTTAGCCTCAGTGACTTCATACCCACGAGTAGTTACATTGTGCATGCTCTTCCAGACAGGAATGCTGGGATGCTCAGCATCACAGAGCTGGAACTGATTTTCTTCCTACCTGAGCTTTGGTACATTTAAGTAGCCACAATTTTAGCAGAATCTTTAGTTGCCTGAAACAAAACAAGACACTGATCCTTTGCCACAGGAGGATAAGAGTGATCAGCAACCCACAGAATCAYGTTCCTATTCTCACTCCATTTGGTGTTTTTTGTTTAGACAAATATGAAGCCTAAGAATGACAATCCCTCAACATTTGAAAAGTAAAARAACTTGTGACTTTGTGTAAATGCAAAAGGTGTGTTATCCTCAAATGAAACCTTTGATTCAACAATTCTAAACATACCAGCACTTGCAAAGTTGTAGAGATGAATTCACATGGCTGTGAATTGATTTATCTCKTAGTGATTTGGCTACATTGATTATTCTGATGCCTTCTTAACTGGCTTAACTTTGGATGTCATTTTTAGTATATGTGCTTACTACACTCCTCTCATTTGATTAAATTAGAGCTGTGAATCAATTCTCTCTGCCATGAAACTGAATTTTCAGATATGGTTTCACTTCATTTTATATGAGGTTATTTAGCCTCCCTCTGCCCTCCCAGACTGTTTCAATAAATGTGTATTCATTCTCCAGGGTTGCAAATGGAAACAGTATTTTACTTTTACTAATTTTAATAGTTAGGCTCATGGGTAAATCTCACTCAGCATCACAGAAGGGATGCTTTTGCTAACTTACAATATCTTTCCCACTTAACAAGCTTCTCAGCTTCTTTTTGGAATGAAATCCCTGCAAATTGAGGCAAATTTCTCATCAGTGATTCTGGAAACTGGTGGATACTTGACAAGATGTGAATACAAAAAACAACGCAGTGGCTTCTCCTCGTATTCATATTTACCCTCAGCTCCTCCTTTCCTAGTCCATCTTTTTTTTTTTTGTTTTGTTTTGTTTTTTGTTTCATAGCGCACAGGAAGAAGAGTAAAGCGATTTTTAAATGTCAACAGTTAAAAGAGGAACAGTTTTTGTAAAATAGCCCCAAGACTACCACAGTCCATACTCACAGTAGAGGATACAGAGTCTCATGAATGGGCACATAACATGGTAAGCCTTAGTGTAGCTGTAGATGCAGCCCTATTCAAAATCAATGGAACTTTATTGGAATCTGTATACATCCTAAAAAACAACTCTTCCTTTTTCCATAGTCTCAATCACAGGTTTTAAGCAATTATTTTATAATATTTTTCAAGTGTAAGACTTCTGTGTAAAATCTTTTATTCAAGAGCCAGTAAAAGTGATGAGGGCTGTGCAAAGGAGTGCTTTCATTTGATGTGAAACTTCCATAAATAGGAAACACTCATGTCCAAGTGATTCATTATTATACAAAGGATGCTTTTTCTCTACTTGAGGAGGAGAAATTAAGACAGAAACTAGATGTTAGAATTATGTACCTGCATATACTGCTGCTCTTTACTGTGAACATTTCAATTAATTCTTCTCACCACTCATTATGTCCATTTCTAGAACTTTTTTGAGGGAACACTGCCTTTGACTACACCACAACATAATCCCAAATGTTGGAGCATTTTTTAATATGATGCTGAATAAATTACACTAATACTCTATGATCAGGCTCTACTTTTGTTTCCAAGAAGGTTTGAACCTTTCCAGAAAAGGAAACAGAATCCATCATCTTCTGTTAATCACATCTACTATTTTTTTTTCTATAATATAAGTCTCCCTACTTCACTGTAACTATAGAATTTTATGTAGTTTGCTGCATAATCCTTATGGAAATAAATGGTTTAGAGTTTAACAGAGGTGGAGTACAAAGGCAGTTACAGAAAGATGGGAGATATTTTACAGGATTTTTTTACCCAGCACAATACCACATATTAGACAAAAGCCATGACTTTTAAGTCTTGACTGAACTTTGCTAACACCATAAAATTTATTGTAGTGATTCCACATTCTACCTTCTTCCCTTTCAGCTTCTGCTGTTAGAGGCTTCTCCGTGCTGTCAGCCTTTCAGACTGCACTGACAGCAGTAGAGCACACACATACGTTGACAGAGAGGCCTGAGAGTAGCTTCCAAACCCAAAATACATTGCTTTCACACCAGCAAAACTTCCTCAAATTCATTTACAGCCATCCTAGACATAATTACAGCACAGTCATCCTTTACTTGAGGTGCATTTGTATGTACACAGCCCTCTCACATTCTGATCAATGCARGGAAATATTTCAATACACTTGCAATGCATGCATTTTCATTGCTCATATTAAATCTGATTTATTATTTTCACAAGCTATCTGGTGCTAATTACAGACACTGGGAATAACTTTAAGCAGGAGTTATTGCTTTTAAGAATACAGTTTGGTAGTCAAACCAAAATTCTGCTCTGATAGCACAATGCCACTGTATTTATTTTTTTGCTTTGGGAAAACTGTAAAACACCTAACACCTCTGACCTCAGTACACTTCTTGTTATCAARAATTCATACCTAAATATAATTCTTTAGAAAATCACTTGTATTTTAAATTGTATACTTCTTCTCACATACACCTTCTTTAGTTCCCCTTATGTCATTCTGCACTGAAAGGTCTGAAATAAGTAGCTATTGGGGGGACTCATTGAGATCAATCGTGTCTTTAATGCTTTTTAGCTGGAACCTTCCCATACCATTAAAGACAATGAGTAGGCACAGTGTGCTTATGGTGCTTATTTACATCTCATTCTTTATCACTGCTCCTGCTGCCCAGAGCCAGGCTCGGTGCWGGCAGGTCTGCTCACTGCAGGTGCAGCATGCAGGGAATGAGCCTGGTTCTGCTGGCAGCTGAAGGGTTCTGGCAGGGACAGGCTCTTCTGCCACCAGCCTCATTGACCTTTGTCCCAGGCTCCAATGTGTGGCTTGGGACACACTGATCTCCATGGCTAAGGACTGCACAGGGGCATCCTTTGCTCTCACAGCTGGCCATCCTTTGCTTTGGTAAGTGTCCCAAGCCCTGACCCCCTCCAGGCATCTTGGATTTACCATTCTGAGCGCTCTAACTTGAACCCTTGGAGAGTCCCAGGAGCTCAGCCACATGCCCTGACTAATGAATTCCACTAGCAGCCCCCACATCTCTGTGCCCTCCCCCTTAAACCACACTCAGTACATGACTAAGCGACAGCTTTCTCCTTCTTTGGACAGGAACAGACACTAAGATGCTTTCCCATGTAGGAGTCCTGGTGTCAAACCACACAAATTCTGGCTGTGTACTTTGACTTTTCCCTGCCTCAGTAAACCAAACAGCTGATAATCAAGTTAAGCAGTCATATGCTAAGAATCTGTTCACAGATACTCAGAAAAATGTTAACTGCACATGTTTACTGCAAACTGGACAACTCAAACCACCCTGACAATCAGGGCAGKTKACAGCAACAGAATGAGATGTAGACACAGTCCTCAAGGCAGAGGCCAAGGAATTAGGATTTCCAAATACACTGATGTGGATTTGCTGTGTGTTTCAGATGAACTGACAGGGAAGCTGTGGATGCTCCCTTCCCAGAGGTGTTCAAGRCCAGGCTGGATGGGGCTTTGAGTAACCTGGTGGAGTGGAAGGTATCCCTGTCCATGGCARGGGAGTTGTAACAGGGTGATCTTAAATGTCCTTTCAACCCAAACCACTCTGTGATTCCATGAACTCAGAGCAAATACTGTCCTCAAGATGATTCCATTCAGAYAGCAAATGCTGCTACTTGAGATGCTGAGCTCTAAAACCTAGAGGAAGAATTAAACCTATTGCAARCTTTCTGTTTCAACTAYATTATGTCCATATTCTAYGTGAAAAATAAACAGAGCTGGAACAAATGTSCCATGTGACATATTTATGATTGCAACAACCTCTTAATGAACTGCCTGTTTTTTCTCTTGTACCTGCCACCYTTATGCTGTGTTTCAGAGCACATGGATGTGTTTTTACCAGCAGATAGATAATCTCCACGAGCTGCCTTGGCTTCGTTTGTCAGAAATAATGCTCTGTACACCTCTGCTGGGAATGCTGAGCTGGCTGCTGAACACAGAGCCAAGAGGTATAGATATTGGCTTCCYTCCTTTTAATTATCATCTCACATGTAAAGGAGACTGTTTTATCTTTCAGAGCACAAGGGTCATATAAATAGTCTTTAGTMCAGAAAAGAGCTAGACAGTTTCATGGTTGTAATTTAGAATGTGCTTCCATTTCAGTTATTTAGTCTTGAAGCMAAATGAAGCAGAGTAATGTGAGTTTTTATGATATTATCTCTTCCAAAAATATTGTTTTGATCTTATTCAAATCTTTCTTCCTGATAAGCCAAAGACACTTTGTTGAGATTAGCATTTTTTATAAAAGTGAAAATGAAACATTCCAGCAACTTCCCAAACCCAGATGGAAAGAAATAAGGACATGTGTTTTCTGTTCACATTTTTCCCTCCCTGAAAACTACATTAATAAAATCAATTCATCAAAAAGTTCAGCTACAGTGTAAGTAACTTCATTTAAACACATGCCATCAATGTTTGAACATAACCTTGATTGGTTCTTTTTTTTTTTTTTGAGATTATATTCATTTGAGGCATTTCAAATGGACTTTTCTAAGTCCCTTGACTGAGTATAGCATGACATTCTGATTAGAAGATTAGCACTGCACTGTATCAGTAGAACACATTTTAAATGGATTAGGAACTGACAACTGGACAGATCTCAAAACAGAGCAAGTTACTATTCAGAGAAATAAGGGGATTTCTTAAACCATGGAACTGCAAAATTGAGCCAAGACTCATACTCCTGCACAGAATCTTTTGTGGCTCTGCACTTTGAAATAGAGAAAGTTGGAATAATATTGTAAACATATTTGCTTTTAGTTCTCATTAAAAACAGACAGCTGCGTCTTAATGCAAGATGCTACCTGCATGAAACACCAGGAGGATGAGTCTTTTAATGTGTTCTGTACGTGTGTGACAAGGGAGACAGAGCAGCACCACTCTATGAACACCAGCCCTCACCAGAGCTGTCYGAGCATTCCAGCAATGACTACATTTACCATGTCTCCCTCAAATAGGCTGGATTTAATGAAAGAGCCAGTCTGATCCCATTGTGGTCTCCAGAACTCTGCAAAGCCCTTCCTGAAAATGAGCCAAGATGCTCAGGAGCAATTCCCAGCTTGGCTCCACCGTCCCTTTAAACCCTGCAGGACTACGAGCACAACTGCAGCTGTGCAAGCTGTTCCTGTTTGCACTACTGACAAATGGGGGTGATAACTTGCCTGAACACTCCCACTCAGGGAATTCCCCTGCTCCAAACTCCAGAGGGGTGGGGTTACAGGACATGTGTTTTTAAACAACTGAAGCATGGCTCTCGGCAAARCTTTTAAATTSCATCACAACCAAAATATCACATCTYACAACATGGTACTCTCCTGGCAAACAAAGAAAAACAAGGGTCTTAAAAGCATCCTTCATCAGTTTTCAAAGGGTCGAGGAAAGAAACCTCGAGTAGCCATGCTTATGAATCTTGAATTGTAAAGAGCTTGGATTAAACAGGGTCAATGAGGAGGGTTAAGAGAGAGAGATAAAGGAGCCTTCTCATCTCAGGTGAGGCTGAGGAAGGGAGGAAGGAACCCACAGCATGTACCTAAGTGGAACCCTGAAACTCAAGCACCTTTTTGCTGTGCAACAAGGCTTTAACTAAGTCCTCTTCATTAGGTAAGATTCTGTGAACTACTTTCAAGCAAGCGGCTTGCAATTTGGGAAGGCAGCTTAAAAGTTTTTGGTGCTTAATTGTGAAGGAAAATGCCACTGCCCCGTGTGTGCCCGGCTGGGTGGTCTTTGTGGGCTGTGACACTTCCCCACTAGAGCCAACAGCACAGGGCTATTTGGCTTCCTTTGGSGTGGCACAGGCTCGCTGGTGACATCAGCTCGAGCGTCCTTAAAAGGACGAGCAGTGATTTCAGCTCTGCTGCCCTGCAAAGGACAGGCAGTGGCAGCTCTCATAAGGACGTGCTCCTAAAGGAGAAGTGGGAGTCAGCCGTCTTATCACAAAGGCCTTTACTCCACGCAGCTGCAGGGCAGAAATCAGAAATCCCTTGACAAGGCACAGCACCCTGTTTTATACTGTAGCGAAGGGGTGGGGATTTCAGACAGACCAATGGGTAAAGGGATTCAAACAGTAACCAATCAGGGAGAGATTACAAACAAGGAGGTAACTGGGGAACCAATAGCAACTGGGGCCCTGGAATACATTAACTGGGGGTTATGGAACTTCTAATGGGCAAAACTTCTGGAAAAGTCCTTGGGGAGCCATTTTGTKTGCCTAACAACCATTATAGAACATAAGATAAAAATCTATAAAACTATACAAAACATTAAAGTAAACATCATCTGCCCTCCAGGGGAGTGCAGTCTCCCTTGTGGTAGCTTTCTGGGCTACCACAGAAAAAGTCTTTATAACTTGGGGGCTAGAACAACTCTGCTACCTTTGACTCTAAACAAAGAAAAATTTCTTTGCTTTTACATGTGGGGGGACATGGGATCATTATTCCCACAAAACCAGGCATGCTGGTTAGTGGCACAGGGGAGGATTCTGGAGAACAGCAGAAGCACCTGGCCTTTCCAGCAGCTGGAAATGAGCAAATTGTCACAGACTGGAATCTCCCTCCACCACATTCCCTCTGTTTTCAAAGGGAGGGAAGCAGACAGGCCTAAGGTCACCAATACATTTCCCACCTCCCTTTCTACAGGAAGGTGACTAGAATACATTACACTTCATKATATTAGCATATTTTTGCTTGACAAAATTAGAAATTTAGAGAAAAGAGCTGTCTACTTAATTAAAAACAACTAATCCCCTCACAGTGCCTCCACCAAAAATTATTTGTCTTTTGGCAAACACATTTTCCTATCCTGATAAAATKTATCAAAATAATGTGGATCTACTTCTTTCTTATGCTCTATATAGGTGTGTAATCAGTTAAATAAACATGCACTAAAGCATCAAGACAATCCACCTTGGTTATCCTTTTGGGTACTATTTTTGTTTTCCCTCCATCATTACTCTTGCTGTTTCTGCAGCACAGTGTCACTTCTAAGCACACGTCTGCAAAACCAGAAGAATTCCTTGTCTTCTTCATCCTCCCAACCAAGTTTGATTTATCATAGCACCAGCTATCAAACCTGAGATATAAACATTTTTTCCCTGACACAAGGAATTATCATAGAGTCATGGAATATCCTGATTTGAATGGGACCCACAAAGAATAATAGGATTTATAGCTGTTCTTGCTTAGGGGGAAAAATAAAAATAAAATCACAGGTGACTATACTTCATGGATGCAAAAATCACACGACCAAGTATTTCCCCCTCCAAATATTTMGTTTGCTGACACATACTGTAAAGTGACTTACATTTGATCATGCAATAGTCTAATGAATCAAAGTCAGTGTTTCAGTCCAGGCAGCACAGAGTATAATAATCAAAATTAGGAACAGAACTGTTGCATTGATTTTTGTTAATCTAATCTCCCCCTTAGCACCAGCCTATCATTAGATCCTTACACCTCTCCAACTCCTGCCAGGCACCAGTGACAGCTGGGGCTGTAGCTGTATTGACAKCATTCTCATTAAACAAAGCTAGGCATCATCAAAAAATGTGACAACTGCCACTCGTGACTCCAGGATTGTATAACCATAATGCAACTCTCCTGCTAATACTGCCATAAAATCAGTAAATAAGAGCCCTGCATAGAGCAGGGACATACTTATTAATTCACTTTTTGTACCACTTAATATACCATTGTTTTAATTGTGTTCGTTTGTTGTATCTCCGCTCCACAGAAAGCTGCTGGAGTGGTTTGTAAATCCCATTGTGTCAAAAGACAAACAACTGACTCAGCCTGCAGTGCAGGAATAGGCAACAGAAAATCACTTAATCCCCAGGTGGTTTAGTTCTACCCCACTGACTGTGATAAAGGTGTAGACACAGGAAAGCAGATTTAGTACAAATATCAAAAGYAAGGCTCAAATCCTAGGTCCCAATTGGCCTCTTAGTGTACCTCTGAAATTCAAGGGCTGGGATAAGAAGGCTGCTTCAAACAGYCAACAAGTATTTCCTTCCATATAAACCAATTGTTTATTAGGCTGGGAAAACAGTGGCCACAGCATTACTCATAACAGGCTCCTGACCCTAGAAGACATCATAAAGTCAGAAAGTGTACTGAGAGTTGCACCACTCTTTAATTAATGCGCTCGTCCACAAGTAATGCATGGAATTCTACATAACTTCTTATCAAACAGTGTTGCTCTGGTTTGCCTTGYGGAGGATCCTCTCTGTCATCATTTATCAGGACTGTAAAGAAATTAACTTCCTTATTTAGTTGCCTAATATTGAGTGATGTGAAAACTCCTATACTGCTGAGTAAAATGGGCAAGAGGAAAAACTGAACATCTTTCAGGAACACTACTGAAGTAAAGATCTTTGGCAAAACGAGATTTTCAAATTTATAAAAACCAAACAAACAACCAAACAAAAAACCCCAAGGTTCAAACTACTAAAAAAAAAAAAAAAATTGGTCAGTTCCACAAACTATTTGAGCTCCACTTGCCTTGCATGAAAAATCTACTSCAACTCTTCAGTCTTGTGTGCTCTATGCTGCATACATAATTAAAGCCTMCCATTTTTTATTACAGAGAACAAGTGGCTAGATTTTTACCAGAGATATAAAAATAACATGACATTTGCTTTGGAACGCCAGTAAAAATTTTGTGATCAAATGCAAGGTGTTCTATGGAAGCTTCCTTTCYCTATCATTATCTGTCATTTTCAGTCAAAACACAGCTAATATTGGACATCTGGGAGAAAGGCTGCTTTTGCAGGCTTTGCTTCATGAGCAGAATATGGCAAATAGCAGAATATTTTGAAGTTTTTCCCCTTTGTGGTCAGAAATAAAAAGCATAATAAATATGTTAAAAAGGGCTAATGAGTCCCAAGCAGCAAGATCTTCATCTTTTGAGGACTTTTATGAACCGTAATTATCTAATTACTGTTMATTGGTTGAGTGGGATGAGGGAGTACTATGGGTGTAGGAGGGCATGCGTTGTGCCGCACACTCAGAACTCATCCCAACACCACAGGGTGYAATACACAACTTGCTCAGGAAAATCAACAATTTACATGAAAAGTTTTTTGATTGAATTTGCAGTTTTCATCTGTGCTTTGAAAACTATTGCTGATTATTCATGCCCTGTGCATGCTAAGTGAGAAAAGTTGACTGGCTTCCTCTCATACCCATGAGATCTAGAAAAATCCATAGAATATACATTTTTACTCTATTTTTTACAAAAATATCCTCACTCTAAAAACTGCACGCTGCAGCCCTGAAGTAACCCTGAAGCAACTRATATTTTTTGCATCCTGAATCCCAGGCACATAGCAAAAGGCTAACTCTAATGCAATTCGCCAAAATGGGCTCTGTGAATGCATCGTGAAGGCTTAAAAATTTCTGAAAATAAAGAGTTTTGGCTCATGGTGGTGCCACTCTGGTTCTATACATATGATTTCAAGTATCTCTCGAGCACTGGTGAATGGTCACCACCAGTGAGGGTTGTGGTGGTGCCAAATCTCAAGGATTAACCCCTCTTGAAGCAGTTTAACGGGGGCGAAATGATCAGAAAAGTATTGGTTAAGCACAATAATAGTTTTTGATACTCAATTTGGTGCCAGAACATTATGCTGGTATGACTATTAAAATCTCATCTATGCTCTAAGCAACATGAAGAGCGAAATTATGTACTTAACTAATTGTTTCTCTGATCTCGCAGAACTTTGAATGGGTGGCCATGTGGTGAAGAGGGCTGTGAAGAGCCAAGCTTTTTTCTCCAGAAATTTAAAACAAAACTAACTCACAATGCTAGACAACTGGGATTGTGAGTTACATCAGGACATCAGGAATACCTGACTAATACCTTGATCGTTGGCCAAATGCTTTCCTCTTCTGGGCAAAGGGAATCTGAGTATTTTCAGATTTCTGATGTGTTAGGAAAAGAAATGGAAGGGAAAACAAATGGGAGCACCACTATCTGGCACACACCATTACCTGCTCACCCGGGTGGCCAAGGCACAAACTGAGCCTAATGGCCCTCCTTTGTCTTCTAAAGCACAGCCCAAGGCCTTAAACACATTACTTACTGTCCAGAAATCGGTGTTTCATTAAACAGCCACTTTGCKTATTAACACCTACTGCAGTGACAGTTCTGTGGTGACAGTGCACACACACAGCAGCATCACTGTCACTACAAGATTAACAGGCATGTCAGAGTTTGAAGAGCAGCCCAGATCTGTTGAATCAGGGAAGGATAGGCACAYCATTGCTGCCTACTCCTCATATCTSAACTAATTGAGCCAGTAAAGTGCTGTCCCTGAAAGGCTGGAAATACACTGTTTCCTTCAGTAATGGGTGCCTCTGCCCAGGTGGCAAAATGCTGGCAAGGGGAAACAGGTGTCTTTTTAAAATTAAAATAGTAAGGTATGCTTTGGCATGGAGGAACTCAGTGAGGAGAGTGAGACCTCAAAGAAATGAGAAGGGTAATCTGAATACAGAARAAATATTGCTGTCTGCACTTGTATCACAGTTACATTTTGCAACCCACTGTAGTTGTGAAAATAGCCACTGCTTTTATTCTGTTTAGTTTCCTGGAAAAACTGAGATTAACTGCCCTTTGGAAGATCATTTCCACTTAACTACAAAAACAYTGCTCTCACTATATTACTATTACTGCACTACTTCATGCTCTACATTTCAGAMAAAATGCTATGCCCAAAATACTCTCATATTTTGTTTTGCAATACTTTCCCCCCAAAATTTCTGTTACAGGCTGGCTGTGCTTCCAGTGAAGGAAAAATTCCCATGTGCAACTGGACCAGAGATGCTAAACAATGTGGCATGGGTCCAGAGCCTCAGCAGTGCTTATCAGAACTGTAAGAGATTCAAAATGTCCATAGCCTGGGCTTGATCAAACAACTCTGGCTCTTCCATGACCAGGAGAGGCTATTCCAGGATSTGTAACAGCCCACAGCCAGCTGTAACTTTTGTTTACCCAGCCTCAGCCTCTTTTAGCATTGGAGTGCAGGAGTATCGAGTGACAACTTGGGGATTTTGCTCAGCAACAYAATAAAACCCCTATCTTCCAATGTTGTTTAGAAACAGTAACAACCATTTCAAAAGTAGCTTGAATAGCACTTAAATTCGTGCTCCAAACTTTCCCTGTCAGTCTCACACCATAATAGCCCAGCATTCTATAGTGAAGAGCACAGACACACAATTGAAAGCTGTACAAACTGTTCYACTTCCTCCATGTCTTGTAAAAGCTCGGCCTGAATTTTTCAATAAATTGAACACTTGTTCTCATTCTGTGTACCAACCTAAACAAATCTGTGAGAATTTCATGCTCTTTCTACTCTTTTCTTTGCTATCTCGATGTTGACATCAGATTTATCACAAGAGTTTCTACCCATCCATGATTAATTTTGTAAGCAGCACTATAGGACGATCAACRACACATTCTCTTAATTTTACATCTGATCATCCAGCAGACATCATTTTCTCCTGAAGTGTTTTCCACAAAGAAATTTAGAAGTAGGAATTAATGTAGTCTTGAATTAATTTCCCTCATCAGCCAGATGGTTTAATTACTGGAAATGAAAGMGCCAAGAAGGAAGATTCCTTGTATCAAATTCAAAAGGCTATAGAATGTAGCATCCCTTGTTTATTTAAGTCTCAGTGAAACTCRGAGTATTAAAACACGTGTGGAGAAATTTCACTTAAAATTGCAACAGCTTTTCTGCTTCTTTCGAAGTGAAAACTATTAAATCAAAAAGCCATTTWAAAAATTRSCTGTTTTCTACAGTGTGAATATAAYWGAATGTACAGATTTTTCCAATGCAAGTTTTAAGTGGGACAGTAATGATAAAAGAGAATGTAAATATCACTCCAGTGCCCCTTCCCATCTGTGGCTCACACTGTTATGTGCTTATGAGTTCCACATCTGCATATCCTGGGAAGCCTGCACTGTCCATATTTTAGGCATCTGAAGAGTCAATTTGTTGTTTYCTTTTTTTCTTTTTTCCCCTATTTTTTCTTTTTATTGAATAGGTTTTTAAATAAGCAGAGTTTTGAYGTTTAAGTGTGAAATTAGGATTTTTGACATATCTGTTGACAATATTCTAACCCGTTGTGGTCTACTGAAATCCACCACAGCTGTACAAGTGGCACTGCAAAATTACAACTTACAGAAAAGTGTGGTAATAAAAAGGTAAATTAAAAATACTACCTGCAACTTTACCTTTTTCATCGAGTGGGTCTGAAATCACAAATACATATTTGTTTTAATCTGTGACTTTCTGGCATGTTAAAGCACAGCAATACAAAGGGATCATAAGTGAACTCAGTTACTRCAGCACTGTCTGAATTTCAGTGAACAGACCAATCCAGGCTGGAATTCAGCAGCCTTCTCTACCTTGCCCTCTTGCTTCTTCATATTTTGGTCTTCCTTACTCTGACCAGACCTCACCTGGACTACGTGACAAGGATGGCCTCCTGCCCAGTGGCTGCTGTGGTGCAACTGCTCTGACAATTTTGCTGTTGCCCCTTTTTGGTGTAAAGGAAAACATTTTCAGTCTTATTATCCTAATTCCTGGATAAYGCACCTCAGTGTGCTGAGAGTTTTGATTAACATGCAGAGCTCTGAGACTCTTCACCAAAGGCAGCAGGGCAGAACAGTGTTTTCCAAATTGCATTGCAGGGGGAAGCTCATTAGATCTGCAATAATGCTACCTGATCATCAAAGGCAACAGTTCCCATTGGCTTCTGTGGATTGAGTTGTAGCCCTGAATGAGCACCATCTCATTTATTAAGATCCTGTTCATGGCCTCATTGTATTTCTCTCTGGTTAGTGATTTGCTCTGGTTCCTCTTCTGATTTGCTCCTTAGTAGAAACATTCCCACAGAGATACAATGTACTACCTTCCCAAATGAAAATATTCTAGACAAGCAATCATCTATGGCCATGACTTGAGAAGAAATGTTTCATGATTCTGAGGTCAACTGCATTTGGATTAATCTCCAAAAGCTCTGCTAAACCTTCCTGCACTTACAAAACTGCCTGTAACTTTCACATTTCACAAATAGGTTATGGTACTGTACCTTTCACTTTGGGGTTTACCCCATTCAGAAATAGTAGACACTGCTTCAATCTTTGAGAGTCAAGTACATCTGGGCATTTCAAGGATTATATATTCAATGTTAAATGTCTCCCCTCAAGTATCCCTGGAGGAGTGGGCAAAAAGCTTTATTGATATGCAGAAGACTCCTCTTTCTGGAACCAACACTGCTTTAACTGGGTGTGAAGATTCAGCTRTTGGGTGCAGGAACWGTGACATGGAAACCACCAAAAGAACAAGTCCAAAGTGTAGTAAMCAGCAGCACAAATTTCATCTGGAAGCTGAAATTTGGTGTTGTGCCCCAGAGACTGATAGTGAGGCCAAGCTAACATCTCCAGTGGTGCTGTGGATGATGGGACAGCAAATACCCACAGCAAATATTCAGAGATGTAACTCTGAGGAGTGACAGATGCAGTGGATGACTGAGGTGCCATTCAAAGACATCTCAACAGAGTAAAGAAATGAACAGGAGTATAATGGAGTTCACTGGAAAATGCTAAGCCCCACATCTGAGAAGGACAAATCCCAAGCAGCACTACAGGCTTGACACCAAGTGTCTAGAGCGCAGTTTTGCAGAAAAAGACATGGTGGTCAGCAAGCTGAGCGGAGCAAGTGACACATCTCTGTGGCCCTGAAGGTTGAGACCATCCCAGGCTGCACTAGGAAGAGCATTGCCAGCAGGTGATGGCAGTGATCCTTCCCCTCTGCTCTGCCTTGGTGAGACACATCTGAGTGCTGTGTCCAGCCCTGGGCTTCCCAGTGTGAGACAGACATGAGCATCTGCTGCAGGGAGCCAAAGAAAAGGACACASAGGTGGAGGGATCACAGCRTCTGGCACATGAGGGGTGGCTGACACTGGTGGACTGATCAGCCTGGAGAAGAGAGGGCTGAGGGAAGATCTCACCCATGTCTATAAATACCCAGGACAATAAAGATGATGAAGTCAGACCCTTCTCAGCGSTATYCAATATCAGAMARAGAAGTARTGGACACATAAAGATACAAGACATGCCATTGAAACAMCAAGGAAAAAAACACTTCTTGMCTGTAAGGGTGGTCARACAATGGTGCAGATTTACTAAAGGGGCTGTGGAGTCTCTGTCCTTGAGAATGTTCACCACTCAGATACAATCTGAGCCATTTCTCCAGCTGACCTTCCTTGAACAGTAGGTTGTACTAAACCATCTCTAGAGGTTCCTGATCACCTCTTTTTGTACCTATGACACAATTGGTKTTGGTTTCCATCACACAATACTAATAAACACAGTAATTCCTTTTGTTGCAACAAATGTGTCTAATTTAGAAGTGCAAGATTAAAACTATTTACATTCTAATCTTTAAATCATTGTGGAGTTTTTTTGCAAAATAGAAGAAACTGAAGATTAGAATGACTCCACAAGTAAAGCCTGTGTACATCCACAAAGACAAAAGAATATTTGCTGCTAAATTTTACTGCAATGTGGCACTGCTGGGGTAAAGACAGAATGGATTTGCTATCTCTGAATAGGAGAAAAAAAGCCCCAAACAACCAAACTGTTTTCCTATCCCTCCTCTTTGTGTTCTTTTCCTCTGAAAATGTTAATCCATACACTCATTTTGTGTTCATAGCTCCATCCCACTCTCTCTCCTCTAATCTTTTATTTGCTTTCTTTCCTGAAAAATCTTTGTTAGGACATACCTAGGCTGATGGGCAAGAAGAAAATCAGGAAACTTTATCTCTGAGCTCTAGCATTCACTTCAGTTAATTGAAGTCTTTCAGGTCTAACAAATCCACTTTTATTTCTCAAACTAGCTAGGAGAGAGTCACAAAAGCATCTTTGCACAATAAAAAGAGCTAAATGTTGTTTCTGACAGGATTTGCAATGAACTTTTACAAAAAGAAAAAACACTGCAATGCTTACAGAGTAGCCTCAAATACGAATGTGTCATATCCTCAGCATGATGAGTGCTTACTGCTATTTTGTACGAACACACTGCCCTGGAGAGATGGAACCCTCATTTATTATGCTGGGAAGTTGTACCAAACCTCACACTTTCCATAGCAATGGACAGTTTTCACTACAGCAATACCCTCCTGTCACAAAGCAGCTTTCTATTTTACTGCAAGATTCTCTGAATTTGCACTTATGTCTCCCTTTGAATATCCAGTTWACAAAGGTTCTCACTGAACTTCACCCTTAGTGCATCATCTTTATACCAGAACAACTACTAAGCCTGCTCTGGTCTACCTCCAGCTGGAGACACAGAAATTGAGGATATCCACAATAAAAAGAGGTAGAAAATTGCYGTGCTAAAATTCGAACTTTCACCTACTCATTTCAAATTCCTGCCCAACCTAACACTTCTGTGAAAGAAACTGGAATCTTTGCTCAAATAAAAAGAAATAATTTTTAAAAAGTTAATGCTATGAAGCTTAATGCTTTATGAGATTCAGGTTGCTGAGACAAGTAATAGCCAGAAAACTATAACAAACCTCTGGCAACAGGCAATGGTTGCCACTTTGAAGTAACTTGTGGTTCAAGTATTCACAAGTCTTACCACACTGCCCTTCCCTCCCTCTCCTCCAACAGAACAGCTTTTGGGTGCCTTCTCTTTTCTTCAACAGGGGAAGAAAAAGGACTTCTCCTTTGCTGGCAGAACTCTGCCAATGAAATTGTACCATTTGCTCAACTTTCAGCTTTCTACCAAACTAATGAAACTGAGCTTCCTGTTGACAAAGTGGACAGAGTAGGATAATAACAATTCTACTGTAGTTAACTAAAGACAAACAAGTGAGATTAAACCTGTTCTTATCTATGGCAATGAGCAGAATTCACTGGTTTTTTTTCCGCCTACTAATACCGTTATTGTAAAGTCTTGTACTTAGACTTCTGCACTCACAGCTTTTTCAACCACTGACATTTTTCTAATTACTTTGCTACCAACAATTAAAATTCTGAATGTCATAATGTCTGAAAGTTGCAATTGTATAAGGTTTCTTCTTCTAAAAAGTGGAAATTTAGTTGCAGRGAGAACTTTGAAAAAATAACTCAAAAAAATCTAAAAGAATAATTTGAAAACTGTGTCACAAGGGAGTTTCTTTAAAATCACTATTTTTAAGCAAGTCTCAGCATTTTGAATGCCTGGCTTTAACAATATTGCTTAGCTGTACAGCAAAAGAAAATTGTATTTCTGTAGGACCAACTCAATAGTTCATGTTTCAACACATCTTAATAATTAACTAGCACAGTTTGGGAACATAGGTCAGCCAGGCTTCTCATTTCTGTTGAGCAAAAAAATAACGTATACGAGGTTCTGATAKGCCTAATATAAAAATAAAGTCTTGTCCCTACGCAGTAATTATTTCAGCAAGTTTTTGGCTGAAGCAGCAAGAATCTGTGTGACTTGAACATGCACAACCACCCTTTTAAGAGTGCAGAATTCCCTTCCTGTCTACCCTTTCGGGTGCACATACAAGGACTATCAAGATTTTTTGCATACCTAAAACCAAGTGACAGTTTTTCTGACACCACTCATGGTATTTTAGTTCAGTTCCTGCCATCTTTATAACTGCAGAGCATCCATCAACTTGCTGAATGAAGRGTTCTGGTTTCTGAGCCTTTTCAGCACTAGGCAAGAAAAAAAATTGAAAAAAAAAAAAGTGAAGCTTTTTTTCATTGGTTGTTGAAAAAAAAACCCCTTGATGTTGTGTTCTTTGTCAGGAGAACTGTCAAGTAAACTRGAACAATGCAAAAGTTCAGAATCTTAGTAACACTATCATGAGCAGAGTCTCAAAAAATTCCTGCAAACCTGCATACCTAAAAATAAAAAAGCTGATACAAATATTTTATTAAAAGRAGATTCTCCTTTTGATAGCCAGTAGCCATAAACATCAGGCATATCCACAGATAAAGGTGCATTTTGGTTTCACGGCTCTAAGAACTTAGAAATACAAATATCAGAATTTTATATGGTCCCTGGGGAGAGAAAGCTCACAAAAAAAACACACCCTGTGAGCACCCCCTGTTTATTGATTTACCTGCCCCAACATTCACTGAGCTTCAAATGAAATAGCATTTCTCTTTACAGAGGGGGGCCTCTAGTTAAGTTCCCACTTGTCAGAGCATCTCTGGGAGAAGATGGGAATCAGAAGCCCAGTGGAAGTCACTGACTTCGCTGGTGTTTTTACCACCTTTTTTGGCTTGGATTTTTTCAAGCAGGAAATTCCAAATTAGTTCTTCCCTGTGCTACCCCAAGCCCTAGGCAGAGGAGGTCCATCTGTCAGACTCAAGACACCCTCTCTATCAGCAGGCATAGTTGAGCTGACAAAAGGGTCAAGGCCCATGGGCAGAGTACTGCTCACAGAGGGAATGTGGCTCAGAATTTGCAGGCACACTTAAGGAGAAGTTCTGGTGTCAAAAGACTGGTGTTGGTGTCCCTGTGGGAAATAAGCCAAACTAATGAGGAGAAGTATTGAAAGATACTCCATTTTCCAGGCTCTCCTATGCACCCAGTTTTCTCTATTTCAGCTTATTAGTCTTCATTCTGTGTCTCCTGCAGCAGYCTTTGTCAGCACATGAATAATTAATGTTAATAGTCTCATCAACTTCAGGGCATAGTGCAAGACTCATTGAGCAAATGTTGGTTGGGCTTGTCCTGCCTCATGAAGTCTTTTCTTTCACATAAGAGATCCCACAGAAGAAAGGATGTGCTCTCCTCCTTTGCTGTTCCTTGAATAGGCAAAAGTACCAATAGGAATTACGTGTGGTATCTCCTGGTATGTAGATGTGGCCAGATTTTCTAGTAAATATGAACATTCAGTGAATATCTAACACAAAAAAGGGGTTAGAAAAAAAGCTGGTTTTACTTTAATCTCTTTAAATCCAGCCAGAAGATTATTTTTGTTGTTTTAGCATCATGTGATCTCATAATATCATGGTTACATTGTGTTACCCATTATTACTTCATATATTTTAAATGAAAAAAAAATAAATAAAAAAGGCAGTGGAACTGTTTCAGTCACAAACTCTTTCTTACACAGCCCCCAAAAGGGTTTGTCCACTGAAGGTGTCAGCACAAAACAGATGAGCCAGGAGAACCTAAGAGATCTGTTATGGCTCACTACTCCTGCGAGCAGTGATACAAAAGCTCTCACTATTGCCTTGTATTCTTCCTACTTTTTAACCCCTTCTCAAATCCATCACGGGAAACTGGAGTTATGATGAGTCTTCCCCTTTTGGTTGTGACTATGAAGGAGGCAGGGATAAAGTAAGCACCAAATCCTACCTCTGATATAAAGACTGCCAAGTTTGGCTGCAAGGTGCAAATACTACAAATAAAAGAGGTTCCRTGAGATGCATCTGGTTTTTAAATCACAGCATGCTTTCCTCCAGGGTGGAACACAGTTGTGGTCAGCAGGAACACCTGAGGTTCCRTTTAAGATCCATTTTAGGAAAATGTGAGACATTGCTGAATACCACTACAGTTGAACAAAATGCCATATTGTTAACCAAACCACTGCAAATTAGGTCCATTTATCTTATTAGAAAAAAAAGAAAAGAAAATGTCAAAGAGTTTCAAAGAGTCTGACTCACATAACATAACCCCTCAAAATAAATATCTTCTTAAATCTGCCAAGAAACAGTAAAGTCACTCTTGACCACGCTGAGAATGCATAAATCATAAATTGCCCAAGTCTCCAGAACCTGAAATGCAAGTAATTAATATGCTTTCGTATAAACAAATATAATTTGTTTATATTAAACAATTAATAAAAATTAGTTTATACAAACCAATTTATGAAACATTTAATATGGTTGTATCTTCATCTTTTTATTTAGCATAACAACCTGACCTTCAGGTGTTAGAACTGCATTAAAAATATTTGAAAATACTGTGTGCTTTTAAAGCAATCTGGGTTGTCAGTGTCCCCTAAACAGGACAACCCAAGCTCCCACCTCTCAGTGTGCCATGATTCACTTATTGCCAGCCTGCTCTCCAACCCTGACAACTGCTCTGCTGGTTTGAATTGCTTCTTTCCTCCACCCCAGTACATCAACAAAAACCAGCCTACTGCACAACACTCCATACATTCTGGTGACTTGCTTTTCTGCTATATTTTAATTGAATAAACTTGAACTGACTTAAAAGTAAGGAAAAAAAAAAAGAAAAAAAAAAAAAGAGGCGGCAGACCAGGAAATATATTGAAATTCCCTTTGCCTGCTTAGTATATAATGAACTATGACAGCATTGGCTTTAAGGAGATAATTATTTTCATAGTCCATAAGAGTGAATATTTACTGGAGACACTTAGAAGAATTTYTTTGCATGAGTGAACTAATAAATTTTAATGAAGACAAGTGTGATATTTGGGGTTACACAATTAAAAGCAAACATATAGCATATTTAGCAAATGGAAAACCTACTTGCTGCATGTATAAAATATACATTTGTTTTAGCAGTATTTTGTAATTTTTAAAAACTATGCACTCACATCTACTTTTAATTAAAGTTCTAAACTTTTTTCTAAGTTTAACACCAGTAGCACCAAAAATGTAGCTACTACACATATGAAGCAATTTATTAAATAGCCTAAATAAACTGCAATTTAGAAATTAACTCAAGCCTTGTACAGAAAAAAAAATCAACACAAAGCCAAACCCCAACCACCCACAATCCAGTATCCCATTAAACAGAAGGCAACACTGAAAGTTAAAATAAAGGAACCTCAAAGCAGGGGGACAAGAGGAATGGTGGCTTGTGGACTGGGTCACGAAAATGAAGTGGCTGTTTTATATCTTAAATGCAATAGCTTAAATCTGTGGTCATACTTTCAGCAGTTTGCATGTGCACGTAGGAGATAGGAGATTTTTATTTCTTGTTGCTACTTATCACAGCCACCGCACTGTGATCCAGTGAACTCTGCCAGTCTCACACGGTGACTCTGAAAATGTCTAAGCAAACAGATGACTCTCCACTCTGACTCCTAGAACAATATGTTTGMTTTAACACTCCTGCAAACACACAGGCCCTGATAACTAATAAAATGAGCCTTAAAAAGGTCTTAAAACAGAGAACATTGGCACCCCACTGGTCCTGTAGCTTCCCTTGTGTTTTTCCACAGCAGCCAAGCACAGGCTATAATACCATCTTCAATATACAAATGGTTTCTGCAGCCCAGCAGACCCTTTACCAGCCCAAAGCAGCCCCACAATCTCCAGTTATTTCCCTTTCATTTCTGGCATTTCAAAGTAAGTGCCAGACTGTCAAGAGTTCCCCTCTAAGAAGAGGATTTTTCCTCTGAAATCCTATTTATTTAGATAAGCAGTTAAAAGTGACATGGCAGCAGAAAGAGAAGAAAAAATTATGCTAATTGGGTATGTGGAAAAACCTCCACGCTGAGAACCAGGACTTCATTATCCCAGAGCACTTCTGAGTGCCAAAAGATACTGTGCAGAATTCAAACACAACATGGTGACAGTCCAGGCAGGTCTGGGAGAAAGGCAGAAGAACAGCCAAGTAGGGAATAGCACAGTTAGACAAATCCAGAGCAGATGGATAACACAAACAACAAAGGGAAGATAACTTAGAAAGAAAATATTGTACCACCCTATTCTATACAAGTGCAAACCTTCTGTCTGTGCCCTGTCTGAACACTTCCAGAAATCCACCACAAATTTCACAAAACACCGATATAAATGTTGCCATTTCCCCCCCACCATAGGCTCTCTCATGTTACCTACTTCTGCAAGTCCACCTATACCTGCTCCAGTCTGGAATATACACAGTCATCTCCGCAGAAATCTCTAGCATCATTTAATTCAGCAAGGTTGTCAATAATTCTAAAGTCCTGTGTGTTAATTTTGCATAGAACTGAAAGTGATTCCAAGTCAGGCATGTGGGGTTTTAAGCAGTTTGCCTGGAAKCATTGGCTATTTCCTCAGGAGAAGTCAGTCAAAGCAATGTTGATTTTGGACTTGTCCTTTGTGCAAYATAATAAGCAAAATGCTCCAAACCCCATGTAACAGCACGGCTGTTGTGGGTTATACTTTGTGATATTTTTCATAAACTACCCATTGTGTCTGCCCAGATAATGCTAAGCCCCGTATGCTCTTTTTTGGCAAGCCAACTGCATTCAACCTAGCAGATTAATGACACTTATAAATAAATAAAAGCCTACAATTTACTGTTAATAGAAGACCAGCTGGCATCCTACAGTGGAGCTGAAGGTGCAGCATGAACTGACAGAGATTGGTAAGAGGTTGCTGACTCATTTTTCATTTATTTTACGGGTGTTTTTCAGCACAAGGAGCTTACAGGCTATGATGCAGCTATCTCTGTCCAAGTTCTATCTCAACCTCATAACAGAAATCAGTAATTAAAACTTTAATATGCAGCATTGAGGCTGTCTGCATCTCTCAAGGGGCCACTAGAAGGAAATTAGCAAAGAACGATGCTAGAAGTTTGCTAGGAGGATTTGAKAGCCAATTCTAAATTCATCTGCTTCGATTGGAAAATGGAAAATGCACCTCTGGGGCACCASTCGTGTGCTTCCTGCAAGTTTGGTGTCTAAATAAATTCAGCACATGGCAAACTTAGAACCAGCCCCATGCAAAGCCCTGCAATTGCCATGGATCTGTGCTGCAGGAGCTCCCTACTCTATCCTGATATCCCAAACTCCCGCAGCACAAACACTGTCATGCAGAGCTGAGCGGAAGGAGAGCAGACAGACAACTGAAATTAGATGCTGATGAGATGCCAAGAGAAGATTGCTTCTAATGCCATGCCAGGCCAGCAACTCAACGAGATGAAGCCCTTTTAGCTGAAATAAGAATCAGCTTGGTTGTTTGTGCAAGAGAAAGGGTTTTTTGAAAGGTTATTCAAAAGGTTCAAGTGTTTTGAAAGGCTGTGGGCTTCTAGAAAGCTCCTAAGTTTCAAGAATACCTTTGCACTCTGAGCTCTCATTCAGCTCAAGTGAAGGCAGTTCCTTACCTGCATTATTCATGCCTTGTACTCCCACCAAGCCATCTTTCTTTAGGCAAGCCAAGCAATGCCAGCCAATTCCCTCTGTGCCCATGATGACTTTCTTCCCACATTATCCAGTGCTCACAGTTTGCAGAGCAGTAACCAAAGGGAATTATTTCTGTATCCTGGGTTATAGAATAGGTGCTTCAGAGATGTATCTAACAGAAGATTTTTCTGGCCTGGTTAGCAAAAGAACAGGAAGGACTGTTTAGCCTGCTCTACATTTCCACTTCTGGTTCAGCCTCTATTACAACTCTCTGCTATCTATGGCTGCAAGTGGCCATTTACTAGCAGAAGTCCCCTAGGTACAATTTCAAAATCAGCTTTTTGGCATGGCATCACARGGAGGTAGCATAGGATCTTTACGCTGGGAACCCTTTCACAGAGTTTTCCTGTCTGCAAGGAGAAAGTTTACATGTAAGACTTCTGTTCCCTGCTTCCCTTTATTTTAGGAAAGAATGAAATCCAGCTATACTGATTTCAAGCATGCAATGACACTTGGAATAGGGAGCAAAAAGCTGCAGTAGAAGAGTGCAAGACAAATTCCAGACACAGGACTGATGTGCATTGTCCAGCAGGGGTTTGTCTATCCTGCATCAGCTTCTGGGAATGAAATTTTCCTGCTGCTGGCCAGACCATTAGTTGAAAGATTACCTGGTTTGGAAAGGAGCTTGCACTTGTTGAGATGCAGATCCCTGGCTATGAGAACACAATTGCTAGTTTGAGTCAAGTAACTCAAATAAAGAAGTGTCAGGCATCAGATGCTAATCTGAGGAAATCAATGTCATTTTGATTAGCGCAATGGGAATTTGAAGAAAAATTGCCAGGTTAACAAATTCACTTTTCCTTTAAAAGTCCCCATGTGTACAAGCTTATGTAAGCTTAATTGAAGTCAACAAAGTGCAACTTCTTATAAACAATGTAAGTGCCTTTTATAGTAGTCTAATTAATGATTATAGTCACCAGGCAAGTTTTCCAAAAAATCAGCAAAAGACAGAAAAGCTTATGCCKTTGTTTAGGGTTATGGAAAACAAGTAACAACCCAGAGAGAAAGTTTCTTTCTTTATTTGACACATGCAACTTCTAATGAATGTAGCAGTTTGGACTCTAATAGGGTCACTAATTTTCCTTTCAAATATAAAAGGCTTATACCAACATTATTAAGATTAAACATCTCAGAGAAGTAGATGAACAAGATTTTTTTTATTTTTTAATAAGGATGAATGCATGCTGGTTTGCTTTTCCTTTTCTGGGAAATGTTTCACTGTTTCCAAAGTATTCCATCTGCAATATAGTTTGATACAAAGGAAGGAAGAGAGGAACAGGATAAAATTTAAAGGCAGAGGACTTTTCTTCAGCAAAGGACTCCYGTAAAAAGTGAACTCTGAAGTTCAACAGACTTTAAAAGAAGTAATTTTCTTCCAAACCCATGAGTGATTTTGATGAAGAAGGTGCAGCCTACCAGAAGCAAAGAGCAAGTAAGACATCACACTGATCTGATTCCATTTGTCTAAGCATGTTAGCCCATGCATTCAATCAGTGAAACTCAAGTGCTCCTAGTGCTTGCTCAAGGAAAAAAATGTTTCCCTTACTGTACAAGGCTGCGGGATTGTCCAGAGGCCCTAAGAATCCTCACCAACATCCTTAAAGTATCAACAGCCATGATGGCAGCAGTGAATAATAAACACATGAAGCATTCCAAAAGACAAGCTTCACTTATCTCCTCTCCAGACCTTTGTATCTCCCTCCTCTCACTGATGGGGTTTTATTAATTTCTACTGCATATCCTCCACTTCAGTCCCACAATTTAACTCTGCASTACAGAGCATGGACCAACACTCATTTGTATAGCTGGAGGAAAAACYCAGGAAACAAGGATTGCTTTCCCCCTTGGTGCTTCAACTGACTGGAACAGGAACACATTTAGGCCACTTGCTTCTACTCTCAAATTCTCCACTTTCCCTCTTATACGTGTACAACAATTTTTAATCTGACTCTGCATACAGGACATAAGAAGTTTGCTCTTCCCTTTCATTATCTAAATGCTCTAACAGCATGACATATTGCTGAGTCCTTTTGTGTTTGCAAGCTGGCAGAGTTAAGTGGCACCTTGAGGGGGATGGCAAACTCCACCAAACCAGCCTGGGCACCCAGTGACCTGACAATGGTCTKGCATGTGCTCTGCTTTCAGCTGGCAGACACGTTTCATAGTTTTCTGTCTAAATATTTGGATCCCTCAGATTAATTTTTCTTCCCCTGGCCCCTCCACCAGCTTAACACAGTATTTTGAACAGATACTACACCAGAATTGATTTCTGATGTGTTTGCTTTTTGTAAAAAAATTTGTGTAAAAATATTAGCCTATAAAATAACTTGTCATTGCTCTGAGAACCCAGCTAATCATGATACAGATTTATTTACACTGTGAGCATTGATGCTACTGTGATTGTCTCATTCTCCACATTTGTATTGGGGTGCCACTGAAGGCAGTGAAAGAAGATGCAATAAGTGGTCTTTTCCACAACTTTTTTCTTTACTTGTATTATCATAATATTACAGTGTCTATGAGGGGGCCATTTTGTTGCTACCTGTTTCAGGAACAATTTTATAAAGGTGAAAACCACATCCAGAAGAGTTGACTAGGAGTGCAGACACACTATTTAAACAGSAACATTATAATGATTCAAAGCTTGCCATTTCATATTTTTACTTAATGTTTGTCGATATAAGCTAAAAAAGATTAGTGTAAAGTTATTTTGTAATGAGCAAGATCACCCTTTGTGTTTATAGCTRATCAATACAACTTGAGATGAGAACCATGATGCAAAAACTGTCTTATTTCCTGCTAATTTAATAGGTAATAAGGAAGGGCTGTACCACTGCCACATGCTGAACAAATAAGCTTAATGCTATTATTAATAGTGTTTGAAATAGAACCCTGAAAGTTTGTTCTGGCTTAAGTAAAGCTGAAGTTACAACATAAAGTCACTTGAAACTGCCAAAAGAACATACAGCATTTAAAAAAAAATAAAAGTTTTTCTTTCATTAAAGACTGAGTACAAATGGAATTCCATATTGCTTGGGGAGCTTAGTCTCATTTTTAGACTCTCACTGCAAAAAAAGCTCTTCATGTGTCCACCAGCAGCTGAACACACACGCAGAACCCAATTCTCTCCTGTTTACAGCATTTCCTTGCAGGCACCCAACATGCATCAGGCCAAAACAATCTGGTCCTGATATGCCAGTGCAGGGCCAYCAGCAAGCCAGAGCATGCAAGAGAACCTGACCCAGTGTCACTGATGTTGTGTTGCCTATGGACAGTTCTGATGCAGCACCCTTACACTGCTGCCTAATTGCTTCCCCCTGCAGTGACGTGGGGGTCCTTCGAGAAAAGCGACCAGCACTGCTGCTACAGGAGACTGGCTGAATTCTGCACACAACTCAAAGTCGAGATCACTGCCTAATAAAACAAAAAGCTTRGCCTCAGTGTGAGAAAAAGCCTTTTCTGCACAAAGAGGGAAATAAAGCCCTTGCAAGCCTCCTGCTGCCGGGCACCATTTTGTGGAGATGGCAACATGTGAGGCACTGGAGTAGAGAGGGCCTGGCAGAAGGGCTGACAATGAGCCACCATACTGTGGGTGTCAGGAGCCTCACGTCAGCARAACAGCATCCACCAGCTGGAGGCCCACAAGTGCCAGTTTTAATTATAAACTTTATTTTCAAATAGAGCTTCATGCCATCAGAGCATTTGAGCGCTGCACCAGCCAAATTGGTGGCTTGCTATTTTCTTTAAAAATGGAACTGCAGACCTAAAATACTTGTGTTCATTCAGAACAATAATCTTTTGCAGTCTGTTCATCAAGGATTGTGTTACCCAGATGTAAAATACCTAATGATTTCTGTACCCAGAGCTATTATCCTCTGCTCTACTTTCACCTTTAGACTCATGAAAATTCCTTTTATATTTTTATTTCCTAGAAAGTCARTGTTCTTAGCTCTACAAATTTAGTACATGTACATTCACCTAAATGTTGACTTAAATGTTTATTTTGGGTTTGCCAAGGAGACTGCTGCTCGGTTTTGCATATCTTGATTCCATTGTACTCACGCTACAACTCGGGAGGCAGAAAATATGCACGTGAAAAGAACTGGTCAATCAGTTTGTGATTTCACCCGTGCATTCCAATGCTCACTTGGCACAAGTGTAACATTTCATTGCTGCTCTAGACTTCAGTCTTCTTTCTTTTGTTTTATAACCAGCCCTTTTCTTCCAAACCATTGCTGCAGCACACTTAATAAAGGGCTCCATTCTAAGCTTTCTATATTAACATTAGGAAGGTCTTAAAATGTTCATTTCTTCATATAGTAATATAGACCCTTATGTGTATATCTAACTATGTATGCATGTGTATATAATATTATTCATACATTCTTTTGAATCATCTTGGTATCATGACAATAGTACCTTAGAAACAACAAATATGAGTTTAAAAGGTATTATTTTTCCAGTGTATTTCAAATAATTCTGATCCGCCAGAAAAATATCGGCCCAATTTTTGTTATCACCAATTATATCCGTTCCTCCTTGCTACTCTAAGTTAGTTTGAAAGAGCATGCAAAGAGGTTTCAGATAAGAAATTCCCTTGACACAAGCTGCTTCATAATACTTTTAGAAACTAGAATCTGATGTAAAAAATGTCGCAGCCAGTTTATTCCATAAGCTCCAAAAATGATGCAGTGTTGATCACCTATGGTGAACAGATCTCATGCATTAATTAGCTGCTTCTTAAACTGTCCATTTAGATTAATGGAGAAAATTCCACTAGAGATGAAAACTGTCTCACTGCAAAATAAAGCATCTGAGTGACAGACTGGTAATCTGCATAAAAAAAAAAAAAAGGAGGAGATATGAATGAAAGGACAGAGACATATCAGATATATGCTGTCAAAAATCTCTTCTAGAACTTGCTTCACTTAATTCCTTCATAACACACTGACAGGAATGATGTATCATTTAGTACTTTAAAAGATTCTCCAGTAAGCCAGAAAAGTGATGAGCAGCTCTTGTGACCCTGGCACCCAGAATAATTATGATTATCTGCACTATTTAGCCTGAAAGGAATCGGACACTGTTCACGGTCTGTTAGTTCAGCTATGATGTTTGATAATCTATACACACAAGTCATTGGAGGTCACTCAACCTTAGAGTACTTCAAGCACACTTAGTTAGCCTTTACTGAATGGTAAAGTGCCAGTGCCCCATTTCTATTGCTATGACACTATTGAAAGACTGGAGCTGCTGAAGGATGAAAAGAATTTCATTTTATGTCTGCTATGCAGAAAGATTTGAATACACCCCGTTGTTTGGCTGGACTGTAAATATGAAAAGCCTGCTAGGATGTCGAGGGAAGTGAAAACCAAGCAGATGGAAAATGAAGCTGAAGAAAATTAAGCTGATTCTGTACAACTGGTTAGAAGTGTTATCAGAATCTTCCCCTTCACCTAAACACGAACAAAATCCCCAAATGTATAAGGATTCCTTAACTACAAGTTAACCTAAACTGAATAACAAAAGCATAACAATGGTCCTACATACGCGTTTTCTAAAAAGCAAATACCAAAGTAGCCTCTTGGTTGCATGATTATTTTTGTATTAAATTGAAGTCACATTGGAATCTTACTGACATATTAGAATTTGAAGAGGTGTTATTAAAAGCAAGTGTAATATAAAAGATAGACCACCAGACTGCTAACTTAAACATAAAACAATTCAAATTTAAAAACAAAGCATGTTAACTATCTCTGTAGACCTACTCCATGGACTTTGGGCTTCAAGGGAGCAGCCATGAAATCATCACACAGGAGAAAAAAAAAGAAGTACATCAGAAAAGGTCCTTTCCAATGAGAAAGTGCTGTTTAATAGATGTATGCTCACTGAAAACCACAATACATCTTCTGGCCACTTTGGGGAGCAGATCCACTTGATCTTTCAGAGATAATGCCTTTTTCMCTGTTGCATATGTACAGAGAGCGTCAGATGGAGTGGGTACAAGAATATTTTTCCATGACCAATTTTACATTCTAGATTTGATGCAATACAATTCAGAACAAAAATTATAAGATTACATATAGGTATCCAGCTGCTACAGTGCAAAGTTTCCCAACTTTTCTGGAAATCAATATTCTCACACGGATACAAAATCAGGAGTATGGAGACTTGGCCCTCGGTATCGATTCAAGACATCTCTATGACTCAACCGTGTTTGTAACAGAAAAAAACTTCTCAATGTATATTCTCTTTACAAATTTATTTAGGACAGTGTTTTCTGTGATAGTCTTTGCTGCTGCAAATTCTGTTTCTATGGCAAAAAAAACCCTTCAAACAAACAAACAAACAAACAAAATAAAGCCCCAAACCCACAGTAGTAAAGTTGCAGACTGTGTGTGATTCTGTGAAACCTCCCAAACTCTCTGGGTACTTTTCTTTTTGATGCTGCAATTTCTTCTTTGCAATTCATCTTTACTATGTGCACAACTGCCAACTCCCAATTTTTTTTCACCCTCACAAGCTGCATGAACCAATGCTGAGAGGAGAACAAGGCTCTTCATATCCCTCGTGGGTCATCTCTCACTGCTTTGCTTACCAAGAGCTAACTACTGAGCGTGAGCCAGGCACAGCAAAAATTTCACAAAGCCCCATCCTGGGTAATCTTAGGGCTTCTAWGAACAGTCTGAAGATGTTTTTCCTCCTCCCCAAACCTTTAAACCAGCMGCAGATTGGTATTTCTTTGTTTTATGTTTCCTCCCCACCACCCTTTATACATTATGTTTATAAGAATCTCAGTCTTAGGACAAAAAGCCTAGGCTGATATTTTTTTTAAATTAACTTCCTGAAAGAACTTAATTCTCAATATTTGTTGTAAAATTATTACTTATAAATAACCAAACTAAACACACACACACAGTTCTGCTGAAGCTTTATGGTAGCAAGATGGTGTATTTAAATCAGAAGCTGAAAAAAGATCAATACACAATTATTTTTAAATACATCTATGTTATTCTGTTTTTCTTTGGATTTCTCTAWTAATCTTGAATTAATTTTCTTTTTGCAATAGTTATAATGCCATTATTGGGTTTTGTATCTGAAATACTTTAAAATAGAAAGAGCACCAAATATTTTAATCTATTAAAARGGAATCTATACCCAGGTAGCAGATCAAAGCTGTATATTTCATTTTTACAACCAAATAAAATTGCATATTCCTTAGTTTAGCACAAAYAATTCATGCTGTGGCAAAAAATGGTATAAAGAGCTGTCAGACCAGGRTGCAGGTATTCCTTTTTTTTGTTGTTGTTGTTCTATTTAAAGCAGTACATTTTCTGTTCTATCAAGTACCTGTGATCACTAAGAAAAATATTAAAACCTCAACATTTATCCCACAGTGGCCATGCTCACTGTGCCTGCATTTCTATTSAAAACCCTTTCACWGAGCTCAGCATCAGCAGCAGAGMCTGCTCTTGTAAGTTCCAGCCTAGACAYGTACTCAGGACAACTTCCCAGTCCACAACCTTAGAACAGTGTTGGAAAAAGAGGTTATACACCTTTTCATCAGAGAAGCCAGCTTTTGTTGGTTTTGTTTGGTTGGTTGGGATTTTTTCATGGTAGAATACAGAAGGAAAAAATCTGCCCGCAACTTCTTTTCAAGATCTGACCTCTTCTCACTAAGGGCCACAAAACAGCTCCTGTATTTAGTGAATAGCTCATTAACATATTGAGTTTTCTTATATTGTGGATTTTCTTGATTTKGAAGGGTTTCTCATCTGGCACAGAAATTTGATTGTTCCACCCCAAGTTTCAGTGGTTGCAAATTAAGAACATAAAGAGTAACGTGTTCAAGGGCTAGAAGACTTTCTCCCTAAACTTAGAATGAAGGAAGTATGACAAAAGTAATTTCAAGTATTTCAGTCTTTAGATAAAGCTAGATACTTCTTTCCCCTCCCAGTCTTCCTCATTAAMTCTCTCTGATAAAGTTTATTTAAGTCAAGGAATCATAAAAAGTCTGATGTCAGATATTAAAAGCTAAAGTGCACCCCCACATAAAGACAGTTCAACTACCTCTGAACTGCTCAAAATTCAAGTCAGCTTCAGATTTTAAGCAGTGTCACTTTCYCATTCTTACCTTCCCCTCACATTATATTATCCCTGTTCATCAAGCACYCCTGCCAGTTTTCAGATGTGTAGACAAAAACTGTTATTTCTCACAGATCTCAGAAGCTCCCTTTAAGATACCAGGAAGCAGAGTTTGAWGACAGCAAGTTTGCTCAGCATCTTTCTCTTCCACTACCCTCAAAGAATGAGTGAAAGGGTGCAGAAAGAAGATATTTCAGCCAGAAAAAATAAGATAGGGTGATGTTTACCATTAAAGGGAGCAGGAGACCATTTTGTTTAATCATAGCTATGTTTAAGCAGCATCAAACTCTTCATGCAATGTTATAAACCTCTAATTGCTCCATTGCCAAACTTTCCAAAGAAACTTCCACTTGAATATCGCCAAACAACTCCAGTTGTTGACAGAGAAGTGAGAACGATTAGGAACATAAATAAAATTAATTATGAGGAGAAAAAGCAAATCAGAAATTGAGTCACTGTCAACAAAAACCAGAGCTGGTGGCATAGAGACAAAACCCCCAGAGCCTCACCCAATGAAAACAGCTCAGAGAAGTAAAGCTTTTCTGCAGCAGGTACTATGAGAGAGTTCAGATTTATGGAGAGAACTTGATTACARTCATAAATGACTAAGACCTACAGGCACAATGGAGAACAAAGGAACTGGACAAAACACAGACATCTTTAGTTCAGGTTCCAGGCCATTCAGTCACCCATCCTATAAGAGTGATGGTCTAAGTGAGGAAGATTTGTTAAAATAAAAATCAGATAACATATTATATAACATATATAAAAAAAAAAACAACCAGCTTTTGGACACAAGCCTTCCTAACTTCCTACATAATCAATCATAATTCTAAAACTCATGACCCTTCAAGGAAAATGCGTCAATACTATTCTTCAAAAGTGACAAAACTGGGAAAAAAAGCAGGCTTTGATACATTTGCTATTTCACCCACATAAGAAAAAATCTCAGTTTATTTCTATCTCACTGCTGATGTCCTTGCCAGCTGTAACTGGTCATTAGCATCTTAGCTCTTTCAAATAGCTTTRCCATTCAATCGCTTCCTCACCCTTCACAACAATACTTCATGTGGCTTATTACTGGAATTAATGATCACTTTTAAAAAAAGATTTCAGCAATTACTTGTGACTTCTGAGTTTTGACTAGGCAGCCAACAAGCAACAAGGCTGAACTCAGGCTTTCAAGCAGTAACATATTTATCATTAAATTTCACAGAATGCCAGGTTGGAAGGGACCGGAAGGATCATCTGGTCCAACCTTTCTTGTCAAAAGCACAGTCCAGACAAGATGGCTCAGCACCCTGTCCAAGCAGCATCTTGAAAGTGTCCAGTGTTGTGGAATGTACCACTTCACTTCCCTGGGAAGATTATTCAAATGGCTGAATGCTGTGAAAAGTTCTYCTCTTGCATCTAATTGGAATCTCCCCAGAAGCCTGATTTAGCAAGACTTATTCTGATACGGGAAATCTGCTACTTGGTCTTGTGTTCAGACATCTTAGACAACTTTTTAGGCAGTATCAGTTTCTTCAATTACAACACACAATAAATAGCATAACAGAGAATCCTATATATGTTTGAGGTGCATAACATAGTTGTCCTCTTGCTTAGCTTCTTCTCCTTGACTATCAATGATGTCAGGAAAATTCAAAATCTCAGTCTAGCCTTACCCTGCCACAATYTCTCACCCACAATCAGGCAGCGTAGCTACACTGTGCCATTTCACAGCAGAGCTGCTTTAAACCTGGTGCACTGTCCATTATTCTCTCAAATCCAAACCAGGATGTCCTGTGGTTTTAAGGGAAAGACACTTTCAGCTGGCATTTGTGGCTAACAAAAGACTGTCTCTGTGCACAGTATCACAGAAAACTTGTTTTGCTTTTGCCTGGCAGAAGTGTTAGCTACAAACCGTGTCAACAGAAACTGCCTGGTTGTTGCTAGCAGCACAGCCTCGCTGGGGTTTCACTTTGCTGAGGGCTTTGCCACGTTCCAGCAGAACTGCAATGGGGCCTGTTTGTGCCGGCGGGGGGAAGGAGGTCTGCCACGCCACATGGCMCTCGGAGCTGCTGCCACACACGAGCCACTCACATTCTGTCTGCCAGCTCCCAAGTTAAGCTGTGTTTTASTACAAACACAAACGCAGGGATGTGGGGTTTTTTTTCTTCTAGCACAGATTACACCAGGCACCTCACAACCAACACCCAGCCACCATAAAGACACACAGCCCTGGAGAGAAGCTGCAGCGCCACAGGGGCAAGAGCTTGCATTTAACACCAGTAAACAGATACTGCCCGGACAGAAGCATGCTTTGGAGCATTCCTTAASGCAGAAAGCACATGGACTGTGCTCCAAACAGCTTCTGTGTGATATGGAAGTAAGGAGGCATTGTTCAATGCTTTTATCATAATTTTGATAAACTAGTGCTTCTAAATTCTTGCAGGTGCCTTATGAAAACTCCTACCTGCATTCACTGAYTGTAATAATAACAACAACAATAAYATTGTTAAGACCCACKCACCTACTGTAAATGTCATTTTGGTAATTGGCAATACATAAGAAATCTCATCAATCAATACATGTGTMTTATTTACCACCTATAGGGTAATCTCAATTCCCAGGTTAAGAAAAATAAACTAGCTCAGTATTACTGAAATCCTCCCCAAGATGTGGAAAATCAATTAGCTCACTGAGATCACRTGACAATAATAATTTACAATCTTTACCATATTCATTGGAGTTTCTATTATATCCTGTATGCTTTCTTTTTCACATGCATCACACACTTGCTAGATTAGGGGAAAAAAACAACACCACAAACACCAAAAATCTTTCAGGCAGGATGGCTTGTTTCCTGAACTACTTTGCCCCAAACCCATGAAGTGCAGGCTTTTTCAACCCAGTTGTGCCAAGAGACGTGAGTCAGATCAGCCACCACGTTTCCATCCTCATAGACAAGTTGGCTAACACTTAAAACAGAGTTTCAACCCCTTACAAATGGCTTTGTGACTTAGAAAATTTGGGTCCTTCTTCTGACTGATCCCATGGAGAACAAGCACCGCAAAGTGGAGTCATGTGTGCTTGTTATGGCAGTGTGGCAACCATGCCATTTTTCTCATAACAGCACAAACCTGTAATTTTTTAAGCCCWTGACAGCTGCAGAAGGTGTATAGAAGATTCCCCTGCTTTCTCTGGCAGAAATAATATGACCTTTACAAATGGACAAAAGCTTGGGGGAAAAAAATTCTTTATGTTTCTAGGTTGATTAATCAATATTCAATTATTCAGAACCTCTAAATGGCTATCTTTGGCTGGCATGGGTACAAAACAKGTTATCATCTGTCAATAGAGGCCAGAAAATCATATCTTTAGCACGTAGCAGGGCACTGCTCTGCAGACAAAGTGTTTACTCCATTTGCTGCACTTCACCATTTCATTTAATCAAAGGTGTTTATGTCACACTTAATGAGATAAGGGACAGCAGAGGCCTCAATTGCAGGTCTTAGCACTGTCTGATAACTGCAGCAATCTGGGAATAAACACTGCTTTGCAGAAACCATTTTTTAGAGCCCTAATAAAGTAATCGTAGGCCTTAGTAGAAATTGGTTAATTCGATCATCTATGTTTTGTTCTGGGAGTACAATGTGTATTACTATGATTAATTCATTAGAGAGTGTTCTTACTGGAGTTAATTTGATAGTTCTGAACCAAGGCATTACACTGCTGAGTGGCTACTGTGTGTCTGCAGAATTTGTGTACTAAAGCCTCCAAACATTTCTGCGGTGCCAAAGGTGCCAGAATTTTTCTGATCCCCTGGCTATAATGAGGTTCTCCCTGATTCAGCTTGTGGCCAGCACAGCCACTGCTCCCCAGAGCTCAGAGTTAATTCACAGCAGTTCTGTGAATGTGAAGAGATGAGAACATCCAGTGTATCCAMAATGGTCGGCAGAACTTTTTCCAGTTCTTTTTACACCTCCCCCCAGGCAGTGAGAGAGAAGAAAGCAGAAGCTTTCTTCTATATTGACCACAGTCTGAAAAGGCTCAGAGAAATGGTGGCACTGGCCTCCATCAAGTCAGCAGCTACTAAAAGGGATGTGCTCCACAACTGCTTGACAAGCTCACACAGCTGTCACAGTGCAGAAGTTTTTGAGCTCTTCTGGGCACAGCTCTTTAGTGACCGATGTGCTCTGACAGTCTCAGCTGGCTTTTAGCTACTTGGTCTCATACACATACTTTTAACAGATGTATCTTCAGCAAATAGTGGTGAAGTGCCCATGTACAAGCAATTAGCTGCTTATCAGCTGTGAGGATGCCTACAGACAGTAGGGAATTGTCATACAAACAAGAGGGAGCCTGAAATTACATTTCACTGAGGCAAAGAAAACAAATTTTTTAYTGTCCATCTCACACAAGATTATGAKACCCTTCCAGGAAAGCAATCTCAGAACCTTACAGTTCTTCTTATACCTTCTGATATCTCTAGMTAAAARTTACTAAATATTGATATYAGTTATMATGTAATATTACTCAAAGACTCTGACRTAACTTTATTGGACTAGGTGCTGTGCTAGTACACAGCTAGAAAASWATTTTTTTGCCTGGAATAAACTGKTCTGTAGCYTGGACTGCTGGGAAATCAGCACACACAGACAGARGGATAAAGCAAACCCAGTGACTTCTCTCATCATGGCTGTTTTAGCTCTAACTGTCACGGGTTCCATCTAAATCTAAGCCGTAAATCTTTAACCCTATAAAGCAGTGAGAAGCAAGCACTAAGCTGATTTATTAATCCTTAAGYAAAATTAGAATATTCTACATATCTTTCATTTTTGGGATTTGACATGTTCTGAGCAAGGAAAAGTTCACTTKTACAGACAGGAAAACTTTGCACTGCTCTCAAAGTTTATGTGCTTGTTAAATAGGCTGTAATAATTAAATGCATACACATGCTTGAATGATAAATTTTAGTAATAAGTGCACTGGGACTTACCATGACCTTATCAAGTGGGGCTAGCCAGTCATTAATTCAGATAACGCCATTTATTATCATAATCTTTCTCTTATACTATTGTAGGGCATACGATTTATCCTGATTTGCATATGCAGATTGAGATGCAATCATTCCATTAATTTTAATGCTTTTTCTTAATCCCATCAAGATTAACACTTTGTCTAAAAGTTCTGTACAGTGTATTTGTAACTGCCCATTAATGTGTTATCCTAAGATTAGTGTGGGTGCACTATAATGAACAAAGTGTGTTCATTTGAATGTGCTRCTTCCAGATGAGAAACTGCACCAACAGGGCACACACATAATTACCTTTTTTTACATATAGGTACTTGCATTTATTGGGAACACTGCAGYTCCTGTCCACATTGTGGGCATTGCTTCAGACAGGAATTTGGGGCCCATCTCTGACCCCCTCTACAACCACTGCCASAGAGACCAYGTGGCRTCTCCCACATCACCACYRAATGTTTGACAGTCCTGTTTTTCARTAAGACACACAGTGGCAGAGTCAAGCATTCATTAATACTTCTGAAGTGAAGACTCACAAAGCAGATGCTTGAAATTTTGTTTACTAACTACAGATTAGGAMCAGATGCATCACATTAACTCATGTGTAATGTCTGATGGAATTATCTTTATTCTAATATTTACATTGATTTGACCTAATGCCATCTCCATTTTATATACACTCACTGTATCTGAGTGTTTAAATGTACTTATTGGAATGCAGGGCAAGTAACTACATTTCATTTACAAAATMAAGAATGAATGTGTAGCAAGCAGATTTTTTTAATTGCTGACAGYGAAATTCCCATCATGTTAATTTGCTAAAACTGCTGAACAGACATTAGGTAGGAATTTCAGTCATCAGTGATATCAACAGAAACCAGTATAATCAAAGCAAAGGTTAAATTCAATTTAACATTTTATTGGAAAGAAGTCTGATTTTTTTTTTAATTTATTGGCAAAAAAAAAAATCAGAAAAATGTCTAGAGATGCTTCCTTATATTATTKTGTTTAATTAAGAAAAATAATAAAGTGTCTGGATGTATTGCTTGTTTTCCTACATTGCCATGGATTAGAATAAGAAGCTGAAATAAATTGTTTCATTGTACTTTTATGTTTTCAGCCAGATTCAAGGTTTGACCCATTTAAGCATTTGCAAGAGGAAATACATCAARCATTGAAATATATTGGGCATCCTAATTAGGCAGTGAGGCTTTATCAGTGATGAGTAGGTTTTCCTCAAGCAGGTAAACGTACATTATGTCCCCAGTTCTACTAGAGATGCTTMAGGTAATAGATTTGGGCTAATATGTTTTATTCATTATTTAAAGCAGGTGTTATTTTCCAATGGGAACAAACAGTTGTARGTTTGAGTAATTACTATATTACTCTAACCTTTTGCTGTTATTAGCCAGCTGGGATAAYACTGAGGATTTTACCTTCATTCAGGCCTCTGCTGAGTTCAAAGGACTCTTTCTGCTCTCCTCATTCCTTCCCAGGCTGTTTCTAAAACCTGGCAATGCTTTCTAGCTAGGCTGAATCAGAACATCAGTCAGCCAGGGGAACAGAAAGTGTGTAGATCACTTTGACATGGATGTTAAGTACYGCTGTCTGCAATTCTCACCCAAATGCATTTTTGTTAGGATTTAATTTTAATTTTGCTACTTTCACCAGCAGTATTTGTTTTTCATTCCAAGTTAGCATTATCCCAAAATTATTTATTTATTAACTAAACAACCTACTGATACTGCATCCACTTCAAAGGCACACTAAGCAGTGTGGTTGTGAGGTTCTGGGGAATGCATAGCAGGGGCAGGTGCATTCTCAYTGTAATTTTGTTTACATTAATATAYGTTTACACTAATACAGTACAGAAGCAAAAAGCACTGAGAGAAATCAGTGCAGTATCACAGAACATGTATATATATGTTCTATACTTTGGAGGTACAGGACTGTGTACAATTTTATCTCAATCTTKATTAAAAATGTGATCTCTGGGAGGAACTTTCAGCAACATGGGTATAATTTTAAGTATTTCTTGCTTAATAAGAACATTCTAATGAGAGCACACAGATTTGTCTGTCAGCTTTGGTACAGGAGAACTGAATCTTACATAGATTTTACGCCACATAATAGTTAACCTTGAGTTAAGCTGTGGCTTCCTTCATTCTCTTCCATCTTTAAGAACAACAAGTACTCAAAATGATTCTTGTAAATGTAGTTCAAGTCCCTGGACATGCATGGACCTGCAAAGAAGTCTCCTACTAACCCACCACCGGCAAGGGCAGGGCAGAGGCAGTGCAGACACAGGAGTCATTAGCTCCTGTTCTAATCCAGTGGCAGCCTGTGCTCATTAGCACCAGCTCCACCTCAGCCAGGCCGGGACAAGGCAGCGCAATGCTTCCTCCTGCTGGACTCCCACCCAAGCGATCCCCAGCATCCCGGCACTGGCACCCGTTCCATGCTCACWCCGCCTCAACTACCAATCTACATCCCATAATAAGGCTTCGTTTGCATACAAATGGCACGGAAACCCTTCCCACCGAACCTAAAAACACAGCATGTGGCACCTAAACGGGATTTTAAATCCYACTGATTAGCATCTTTTAGCACAAGATACAAAAAAGAAAATTGAGAACACCGGATATGGATCAAACTCTTCCACAATACTGGAAGTATACAGTACTTCCCTAGTACAAACTCTGCCATACTAAAAGAGTATGAAAAGAACACTTTTTTTACTGTAGAATATTGATCTTTTTTATGTTAACGACAAGCTTTAATTAAAATTTCAGGTACTAATATCATGACATAATTAAGAAAACACTACTCAAGTTCAGAGAAGATACAAGTTATGGCATGTTTGTTTTAAACAGTAGCAGGGAAACCCCTTACAAGTGAAAGAATATTTCCGAACACTGGATTGTTAGGATGTTATTCTAAAAAAAAACCCTAAATTTCTTCCATAACATCCAGGGTGTCAAATTTCTCAGGCTTTATGTCAGGCTGACTGCAAGGAATCCAGTCTTTTCTTTCATTCCCTCAGTCAGACRTGGTTATAAATGYTGSRGTTTTTTTCCTTATGGATCCTCAGAAGCTTACACTACCAGCTTGCAGTATGTTTTATTTTTATTGCCTTACTATGGATTTTCCCACTGTTTCTTTATTTGCTAAAAAGGAGGGGGGTGGAATCTGATTCTTTCTTCTGGATTCCTATTTTAGCATGAGAAAGTTCATCTGTGTCTCCTTACATATTCCAAAGGTAACAATCCAAAAGCAAAGGCTGAGCTTTAAGCTTTAGTGTCAGAGTCAAGACTATGCCACCAGCAATTAGGAGATGCTTATATCTCCTTTCTATTTTTCATTATTCCAACAGGTTCAATTTGTTTCTCAATATACTTAAAATGTTGTCCCTCAGCACCCATTCAGTGATCAGAAGGGTCCTAACTGGTAGTACAAAAACCAAAACTTGCTGAGAGTGCTTGGCTCACAATTGAACTTTCAGTTAGAGATATACAAAGAGTGATTCTGAGCTCATTTTCCCATGRTCACTTCTGGAGAATCCCCATCAAGCCAGCATCTTCAACAAAAAGCAGATTATCCTCCACAACATTTTCATTCAAGACTAGTGCTTATTTTATTTTCACTCTTTATTGGAGTTGTTTTTCCAATACTTCCTTAGTTGTATGCATTTTCTCTTCCCAAAGCTGAAGGAACTGTTTTTTTAAGCCAATATTGTTATTCTAGTCTCCTTTGCATGGAGATGCTGGAATAGAATTTTGAGTTACTTGCAGACACTGCTGTTATTAATAATCTCAATAAAAATAGCAAATTCTACCAAGCAACTCGGCAGAAGAAACTGTTGCCCAGTGGAAGTGCCAATTAAAACCTGTTCATCCAACAGGGAG
This sequence comes from Alauda arvensis, assembly GCA_902810485.1. Taxonomy (NCBI): domain Eukaryota; kingdom Metazoa; phylum Chordata; class Aves; order Passeriformes; family Alaudidae; genus Alauda; species Alauda arvensis. Next base: position 1,137,943 of record CADDXX010000224.1, read on the forward strand.
AGATGGTTRTTAATAAGGGGATTTTCTTTGAAAATCCTTATGGAGTGTCTTTGCCCTGGCCATGTACACCTTTTTGGATGTGCACACCCTCACCAACATGAGCTGGCTCCTCTGTGCCATGATCTGCATCACCCATAATGTGGTTAGTGGGGGTATGGCCARKGAGCAAACCTCCATAACCACRGCCATGCAATGCACTGCACAGCAGTTTGAGAAATACAAGCACGGGCACTTGCAGATGTAAATGACTGTGTGACCCACMAGCAAATCTGAAAAGGGAAAACATGTTGATAACGCATTGCAGATAAGCTATTCTAACAATTGTTTCATTACAATTGCAGCATCTTCAAACAGATGGAATGATAATGAGTAGTAAGTAAATTTTATACCGGAATCATAGAGCCTAACTTCAGAGATAAGCTGCCAGCAATTTTGAAAATACTTTGAAGAACCTAAAGGTTTGGATATTACTTTAAAAATTCCCCTTTAAAACCAGAAACAAAAGTTTAATTTTTTCTTTTGATCTGCAAAGATATTCACTTCTCTTTAATTCAAATGGTCTCTTTTCAACTTTGAAGGATATGCTAGTGCATGTATATATACAGAACATATAAAATATATATTAGCTTGTCTGCAGCCTTCAAAAAGAGCTTTAATTTGCTGCTGTTTCAAAAGACTGAGGGGAYTGCCTTCAGTAGGATGAGAAGAGTGGCAAGTGTGACAGCCACAGGGTTCCACAAAACTTTGTAGAGAAAAAATAACTGGACATGGGATTGAGCTGCTGAACCAGCCATGCTCCCTTGCCCTCAAGCCCCTGCCAGGGCAGTGACTGGGAGGATGCTGCCCACAGTCTGCAGCAGGTGAGAGTCAGCTCAAACCTCGGCAGTGACAGGAGGGTTCTCTTGCACTGCTGTGTCAGCTCGTCTCTCAGACCCTGTGGCCCCTGCTGGCCACATTTGGGTTCCGATTTCTACTGGAAGAGGCAGAAAGCAGAGGCAGAGCGATGTGCCCAAGTACCGCCCCACCCCTGCAGGCAGGGCAGGGCACACAGGACCTCCCCCAGCTCCTTTCCCCTCGGGCAGACACCGAGCTGCACTGCCACGGCCAGCACAGGCACCACAGCCCCTGCTTTGAACAGGAAAGAGCAGCCTGGAGAGACGATCAAGCACAGGGACTAGACTGCACACTTCCTTCTTCACTAAATGAACTCAGGTGTACAACTGGAGGATGRCTGGTACTGACTGACTCTTGCTTCTATCCAACTCAAATAATACAATTTCATGAAGAAGTTATTTCAGGATGGTAAGCTCTGTGTTAGCACAAATCACACTCCAGCCACTAACTGCTACCATTGTGTTACATCATTGGTAAAAGCACAGAAAGATTCAAGTCCTCTGCAAACCTGGTATAGAGAAGGTCATACGTTCAATATTAGTAATTATGGTTAACTATGGGATGGAATTGCATTATGTCAATATTTCTAACTTTTTCCCTCTCTGCAGCACAAAGATTTACTCAATTATTTCACTGGCCATTAATGATAGGTGTTYTTTCAATTAAAAGAAAAGCCCACAGACCTATATAACCCATCCTGTTCCAGAGACACTGGGTAAATCATTATCTCCTGTACAAGACCATTATCACTGTGTGCCATAACAATCAGACTTAATGAGGTTTTCCTCTTGCCTCCTCTCTTGACAGCCACCAGCAATGTTTTCTGTTTACCAAGTTCCTCTATGCTGATGGTGTGTTGAAAGTACAATCCCATCCTTTTCCCAGAGAACACTGTTTGTATCAGCAGCTGAAAAGTAGAGAAAAGCCATTTCTGTTCTAAAGGCACAAGGAGTATCTTGTATTCCAGGCTTAAATAAGATTTCTGCCCTGACTTGGGCAAAACCATTAAAAGTTTTGGTATGTCCAGGCACATGTTAAGGGCTCAGGGTTGTCATGCAAACCAGGAAAGCAGTTTTGCAACTCCCAGAGATGAACCAGGACCTTCCCCATCCACTTAAGATCCCAGCTATGTCAGATGTTCCTTCCAGTGTGACGTTTCCTTCAACTGATTCATCTTTCATTAAAGCATTCTGAAAGAAGGACAGCCTCACTATTTTAATCACAACAATAATAGACCACTCTTACTCTTTTCTGAACTTCTACAGAACTGCATACTCTACCCCATAAGAACAGGTAGGTGAACCATTTCCTGGATTTGAGTCACACAGTCTTRCACCTTAAGAGCTTGATGTTCAAGCAAGCCCAACACCCCAAAACAACATTTGAGACATTATCATTACATCACTGCCTTAAAYCAGTGCCAGCTGGACCAGGATGAGGCCTCACAGGGCCCCTTTTGAGCTCCATGAACRGAGTGAACTGCAGTTTGCAGTGAAATACAAATAAGCTCAAGAAGCTTCATATTTCACAAGGAAAAGAAAAAAATTACAGTTTTAGTAATAAGGTGAACTTTAAAAAATACCCATGACAGGATGCAATCTGAAATGCAAATACAAAGCCTGTCTTCTCCCAGAGTTTAAATAYCAAGAATGACCTAAAAGTTTACAGTGGTTCCCTGGAAGATGTTTGGCTTATTGTTATATTAAAATGAATTGGTTGAGATCTGAGTGTCAGGAATGGGATTCTCAAAAATTCAGCATGGCAGAGGTGACTGAATTTCATATTCTATAGCTGGCCTTTGTCAGAGCAGATGATGTTCAATTTGAACAAACCAAGGAAAACTGATRGGCAGCATGTGACAAMAGATGCCAACACAAATCTTCCCCTTGCCCTCTATGCCCTTTTAAAGCACACCCCAAGCTAAGTCAAGACTTGCTTTTAACACAACAGCTGGAAGGGACTCTGTGTTGCAAGGAAACCTACAATTTGTTATAGTCCCACACAGTAAAGTACAAATGCCTACCCCAAAACTCAGATCTCATACTCAGACATCTAAACTAAGGGTTAACAGAGCTGGGATGCTGTTGGGTTTGGCTGTGGCTTTTTGGTTTGTTTAAAAAACAATTCTGTCCTTTCTGGTCAGATTTGCACATCTTGGCTATGTGCTTGACCAAAGAGGTAATTTAATATATCGAGGACATATATTTGACATCTTTTAAACAATACAGCATTAGTTCAYTTAGATACTGTGACTGTTGTGTGGACAGACAGCAAATAAGAGTGTGAGGACTTCTGCAGCCCTCAGTATAATGCCAAATTATTACCAACAAACAAATATATGTAATTTATCAAAATTACATAGATTATTCCATCTGTACTACACTGACTTGCATAAACACRATTTCTAGCTTTCAGTACTATGACAGATAAGTTGCATCATCTAGTGCTAATAATACTGAATAAATTGATTTAATATCTGGAAGTTCAATAAAAAACCCCAACCAAACAAAAAGCCCCCACTTACTGAGGATTAAATTTGAGGTTCATGAAAACAAATAGTTTTCATTTGCTCAATTTTGAGCCMGAAGTTTAGATGCAGTATAATTTCAAATTTGTTTAAAGGTGCATTAATGTGAAGGGAGAGCTTTTTCTTCTGATGCTGYGAGGCTGCCAAGTGAAGGTGTCTGGAATGAGTTTGGCTCAAGAGCCAGGAAAGAATCATCCCTCATAGAGAGACTCAGAACCACAGTGTTCTGAGTTGCACAGAAATTCATGCTCAGAAACATGAGGCTGTCAGGGAGGTGAGAGTTAAGGTCAGTAGGTTAAACAAATGCACAAAGTGGCTGTGCTTGAGGGCTTTATAGCCTTTCTGCTCCACACGAGGGATAAATAAGGTGTGGAATTGTTTCTGAAATTACTTTGGCTCAACAGCCTGTCCATTGCCTCTCCTCTGGGTAATCTTGAAGCTTTGCCAGGATGTTATGTTCTTTGATACAGAACATTTGTCATRATGAATAGCATTATGTAAAAGTTGTATTTTCCCCTTCTGTCTTTTGATTCGTAATATGAGAGATCATAACATGGATTTAATGTTAAGAGGTCTGAGTACTTCAGAATACCTGAACAAYTGAGAGCTTCCTATTTACAGTGTCAAAAACACCCTTTTAGATTCCCTACATTCACACAAAGCTCTCACGATCTGATTTACAAATACCGTTTAAAAAGAAACAAAGCATTTTTCCTCACAGCAAGAAACATTTTCCCCTCAATAAATAAAAATTACTAAACACAAAGCTTCAGACATTTTTTATCTTGATTTCCCAGTCCTTCCTCAGTGCTAGCACCTAACCCTGGTTACAACGTGGTTTTTTTTTTGCCCAGTCCCTTCAGGTTCACGCGTATGCACATCTTTAATACTGCGCACTGGAGTAGCTCTCCTTGCTCCTTTTTCAGTAGATACGCAGGTCGGCTGATGAACAGCACGAGATACAATTGCACTGTCATTTACCACTTAGGCTGATCAAACCCCCATCAGTGGCAGCAGCCCTCGAGCGATAGCTCGCAGCACTGCTCTGGTAAGCAAGGATCACAGGCTGCGGCCAGAACAATCACACACTGCTCCGGCAGCCACGCACGGCGCTCTTCATCTCCCGGCTCCCTTTGTTCCCTCACACTCCGTACAGGAGTCAATTACACATTTGCTGATAACGTGCCTTACCCTGCCAGAAGGGTACTTCCATTAATATTACATCTCCTATCGGAATAAATGCAGAATAAAGGCAATTCTGTGGTTAAAACCCGTGATATCTCCGTGCCCACTTTCTGAAAACAACAGTAAAATGTACCTATAGCAATAACAAGGTACAAGAACCACATGACAGTTCTTCAGAGAAAGCCAAAGTGCTTTGAAAAAGATCAATTACTACAAAATTGTAGTGCACTGCTGTCAATCTTCTACCTTGCTTTATAGTGAGAAATGAAATATAAATAGCCTTTGGCAGTGGGTTGGAGTACTCCTCATTTAAGGGGAGAGTTTGCAGTGAAGTTCAAGGCCAATTCTGCTGAATTGAATTCCATGGGCAGTGCAATTCCTATYCTCCATTTTGCAAGGCAGGGATAAATAATCATTACAACCCTGCTGCTTCCAGATGCCACTGATACTTCTTCAGTCAGCTCTAATGACAAATCAACTCTCCATAGCGAAAATTGTTTAGGGTGCCCATGAGAAAAATCTATGAAGAAGCCCTTTYTGACAGCCATTTAAAAGGGGAAGACTATTTTAAGGTAACCAGAAGAGTAGGAAAAGGAAGCATTTCCCAGTTTCCTTACAATGGCTACAAAGACCATGGAAAAATAACAGAAGTCTGAAAAATATGAGAAAGGTCATTGAGCCACTACTGCCTAAGAAAGATGTCTCATTTCTATTAATGTCAACTCGGAGAGGCCCAAGTGTGTCAGGCTTTGCAAATGTCACTGGTGTTATTACCTCGTTGTCGAGTATTATCAGTGTGCTAAAGGTACATATTCTTCCAGATGGCTTTATGCTGATCTGGCAGAATAGGGCCAATGAAGCATGAATAATGTGTGAATTTATACCATCATGAAAAGTGCTCATAGACACTTCTCTCCCTTGACATCTTCATAGAAAGATATTTCATTACAGGACATGGATGATACTTGCCCAACTCAAACTCAGCTGCAAAGTAAAACACGGATTTTGTTGTGAGCGGTTTTGAGCAGCAGAACTGAAGGCAAATTGTGTGCAACACYGGGATAAAATACTGTCACCTGGAGGCACCAGTCTGAGAGATGAGAGCCCATCTTCTGGGCTAGGCTATCCACCAGCAAACAGAGCTGTCAGAGCTGCAATTCAGCAGCAGGGCCACAGTAGTTGGAGAAAACAGGGCAAGCACCATAACCTGCCACCTCTGTGTTTCCATGTGCTTGAACACAGAGCACAGACACGTCTAACACAATCCATCCCTGGGTTTTGTACAGTTTATACTCCTTGTTCATCTCCAMCTGAATGCCTTTTTCCAGTCTTCTTCATAAAGCAATCATGAACTTGTACACTGAGCAGGACACAAAATAATCATGGGTGGTTTCTTTAGGGTGCCAAAAACTGCTTGAGACTGACAGCAAGAACTAATTTTGATTTTAACCTCCTTGTCCTTTTCAGAATTAGCTCAGAATCTCAGCAATTCTGGAAAGAATGYTACAGATTGAGCAAAAAGTGCTACATTTCACAACAGTAATGCACACTAGGAAATAAGTGTAATTTTTCTCTTAAACTATCAAAGTAATTTAAAACCCTTAGTGAGTACCTTAATAGACAAGAGCACTCTAGCTTCAAATGGGTTTTAATGGGAGGGTAACCACAAGAATAAAATCAATTAATGAATACTATAAATAGATTAGTGARAACTCTCAGCTCTTTTTCTTTTTCAAACATCCTCCTACCCCACCACCCATGGAACTACTTCCAGAATAATATGATAAAACAGCCCACATAAGAAACAAAATACTGCTACCATTTGGAGTTCTTTACACTGAATTTTCTGGAAAGTTTATGCAAGTTTATATTTCAAGAAGACTTGTTGTAACTACACTAACAATACATTCACATGGAAACAGAGAATACCAACATTTCAATGTATTTTGGCTGCATTTGGAATGTCAGAAATAAGATGCCTTGAAAGTTAAGCTTTTTAGGAAACTTAGTCTATTTGATGAGATGAGCCATTTATAAGTTTTGCCAAGCTACATGTTCTAGAAATAGTGAAGACTTTTGAAAAACTGAGCCGTAAGGTGTCAGTTGCAATAAAACTCAAGTAAATACTAACARCCAAACAAGTCCCTCTTGTATCTTTAGGGGTGCTAAAAACAGAGAAAACGCTTGATGTGTGCATTCAGAAATGAGAGAATATACTTTCTGCTTCTCTAACATTTAAGGAGTGAAAGAAATGCTAACAGAGATGAAAATTCCACTGGTAACAGATATCAYGATACAAACAATCAGGCTGTGATTTGCTATGGAACAATGCAGAATCAATARCCAGTAACTGGGTGTTGAATCCACATGAATGGTGCTCCAAAGTATTTCCATCATAACAAAGCATAGCAGAAAGAGAGATCTGAGCTCCTTTTACTGATGTGATTGTAATTACACAGTGTCATCTGAAAAACAGCCCAAGGTCTTTCCTGGAGTACTTMTAACCAATAAGCCACAGCTGTATTTCCCTTTCACAGCCTCTCAAGTGTGCTGGAGAAATCTGTAACCACACTCAGCATCCYGAGGGTCGMMRCAYGATAATGGAATGTGACAAAGGACAAGAGCAGTGTTGAGAGCTTGTCCATGGCCAAGAGGATCAGACCTGGGGCTGTTACCTTCTGCTGAGGCCACACAAAACTCCCATTCACAAGAAGATGATACAGTGGAATTGAACAGAAGAAACAGAAGAACAACCATAGGAAAGCTGTACTAAGCAAGAACAAAGCAAAAGCAGGAATTAAACACCTCTTAAACACCTCTGTTTGGGTAGGGATTTACTTATCCAGCATCTATGTGACAGTAATGTAATCATGGAAATACCTTATGAATGTTTAWACATAGAGGTTTTCTGATTGTGCATCATAGTTCTTTCACTTTTAGCTTTTAAAGAACACGAATTGTCTAATTAGTCCATGTTTATTCTTTTAATTGCTTCTGTACTGCTGCATCCTCAGTGATGCAATCTGTGCCCTCTGATGTCACAGGGGGTCATGCCAGCCACCTAAAACCACTGACAGTGGAAAGGTCAATAAAGATTTCCACAAAACAGATTTATTCACTATTGCTGTGAAGGGTGGGAGAGCTCACACAGACCTCACTGATCTACACCAGGTCAAGCTAAGATTAGATCAAGTCAGTTACAGCACTAGCTGACTTTTCTCCATGTCTCTACRTGAGACAAACACATTCACACATTCAGAATTTATAGTTCTTATCGGGAAGCTTGAGTAATTAATAATTCATCAATTTCAGCAATACAATTTTTCCGTAAGACTTATGATGGTGAATTAGAAATCAGTTATCTTTTGAGGAGGGATTTAAGCATTGCCATGATAACTTGAATGCATACAACCTGACAAACTCTTTGTTTCATGGGCTCCCACCCCAACAGCACAACTCTGTGACCAAGCCTCCTCTCCACTGCAATTAAATTGTTYTAAAATAAATCTGCCACATGTATACACTGGTCATTCACTGCCAGTTCACTTTAGATCACCCCAAGGGATTTATTAACCAGGACCTCAGTTAGACTGCCTCAGAGGTCACAACACCACCTTCCCAGGCAGCATGCCCCAGGCCCTTCAGGAACCCAGATGCTGACCGATGTGGGGCTCTGAATGGGGAAGGGCAGATTTGAAATTGCAGATGTGCCCACAGAGAACACTGAGCTCACTGAGCTTTTGGTGATGTCTAAGTAATAAACTATTGATCCAAGAGCAAGACAGCTAAATTCTGGTTAGATTTAGAAAGACAGGACAAGAGTGCACACACCCACTGCTCCACAGGAAACCTCATCACATCATGAAATGTTTTAAGATAATAGAGATGAGATCCTACTGAGGTGCTCCTCCACTTCCATTTCTTGCAGAAGACATGTGGGAACAACACTGGGAACATTTTCACCTGCAATTAAGTCTTTGTTCTGAATATATCAGAGTAGATAGAACACTTTCAAACAAGCATACAGGATATAGCAGACAAAATGAGTAAGTTAAATGCTCATAATTCAAGATCAAAATGAGGAAGTAAGTCCAGAAAAAGAACCTGTTWGAAAGGCTCTTGTAAATCAGACTTAATAGCAAGCACTAGGAAACATTTGGATTTTTAAAATCATATTGAAGCATGGAGGACCAGCTTCATGAGCTGAGCCTTTTGAAAAACAAGAAATACAAGTCTGAGCTGGTGCTTGGTCTTCCTCTTAGTCACACTTTCAAGACAAAGCAAAGGGTTCACTGGTTATAGCACGTGTTCAAATGAGCCAGTRTTCACTCAGATGAGTACAAACTCCTTTCATTTCTGTGTTCTTTAGAGTAGCTAAAGATTACTCAAGGCATTCAGTATCTGTTTGTCYCTGTTTATTCTACAGACAAACAAAAATGAAAAATCTTGCAACAACTGAGGAAACAAACACTTGCAATGAATTAAGATTGAAGTCTGACTTAACAACGTTGTTTTGTCACACTGTCTGCCTAAATCACGGCAGGAAAACACCAATTCACTCCTTCAATGTCTGTGTAACTATCCTTGACTTACAGAGGAGGTAAACTCCCAGTCAAACAGCCTATGTCAATCAYAGAAAAATGCAAAAGTATCATTTCAGTAATGTGATTAGTCCCACAAAAGCTGTAACCACATCCTCASAGTTAATCATGTAGCTAAGTGCTCTTCCTAGCTCAGACCCTAAACCAGCAGCTTAGTGCAGAATTACACTTTCATAAGGACACAACCCATTGTCTGTGACATTCCAGATGCGCCTCTTTTCATCTGTCAAGGAGACACATTTGTACCTCTCATGTTTGTGTTTAAAGTTACTGTGCCTGTATCAGACATCCTAATTTTAAAAGGTCTGGATGTATGAGTGTATGCTAGGATTCAATCAAATACCCAAAACCCATATTTATGTGGATTCACAACTCTTTGTTGAAAACAGAATTGACAGGGAATCAATCCATAACCACTGCTCACGTATTTTTCTGAAGTGTAATGTACATAAATGTATCATAGACATATCAAAATACATGCAGAGGGAGCAAGACAAAGTACTGGAATGATCAGTTTAGTCCAATCTCACAGACATAATATGGGGGAAAAAAGCACCCCTTGCTGTATCAGGAGCTGCAGAGCTTGGATGCGGAGTGGTTGGTGTTGTTATTTAGGGGGTGTGGGAGGGAGAAGACTTCTGGTTTTGTTTTTATTATTGTTTTGAACACAGCCTGAACCCCATCTCCTCCCACATGGGTCAGGCTGGACCCCACCTATGACCTARTGACAGGCTGCCATGCACTCCAGCAGAAACATCTGTCTGACAGCTGGCTGAACCCACTGCATACCCCTCATGTATCATTATCCTAATTACACTGACACCTGTGCCACAAGCTTCAACTAAATCCACTGTGAAACCTGTGTCCAGAGGCCTGGACTATCCCCTGTTCCTTACCAGGGGCAGGCAGCCACAGGGTTATTATACAGTCTGTTAAAGCTTTAAATGTGGAGTAAAGCTTAACATTACACCATAGAAAGGCTGACAAACACARCACACCTGGACTCCTTATTTAGCTGAGCACAGGAAATAGTTTTTTATTACGTGCCAGGGAAATAAATGTAAGAACAAATCTGGCTTCAAAACTGAGAATCAACTGTACTGCAGCCAAAAGCAGTGCCAATCTGGGACAGGTGTACAGTAAGCGAGCAGGTGGAAGATAAATCCCATTGTAGGAAGCTTGAGGATGCTTATCTCACCACAAAAAATACATGTGTCTCTGGTACTGGTTCAGGTTTTACTGTCTGCTTCTACTGGGACTGAGTTTCTGCTCTGGAAGACACCCACAGGAAAATGGGAGATCACAGAAGCAGGCTTGGAACCCTCCCCGACTTYTCAAATTAACAACTATTTCTGAGGCAGAGCTGTCCTTTCCTTCCTAATGAGCTAAAGTAGTTAATTAGATTTCTGATCAAAAGCAGCTCTAAAAGTAAAATTAAAAAGAGTCAAAGTGGTGCCCTTGAGCCAGTAGAAAAAAACATTTAGTGATACTGTGTTAAAATAAAGATACATTGTGACCTGAGCCAGTAAGGGAGAATCAAAGCCTGGAAACATGGGTGGTTATCAGGGGTTTGCTTGCTCTAGGATTGTGTTGCCATCTCTAGGAAGGCATCAAATGCACACATCACAGGGACAATCTCTGATGTCATTTCCCCAAAYCTGCAGTATTACACAAACAGAGGGCTTGCTGAACACAAAGGACCAAGTAATWGCAATTTTATAGCTCCTGTGCTTAGGCTGGGGTTCTGACTTTCAGTCAGCATTCTTAGCTGTCACATTTTGGAGAGGAAAGAATAAAAGCAAAGAAGCAGCAAGTAAAATGAGGGCAGTATGTAGCATCATAGTTGAAAGGAASAGCTACACTCCAAGCTCTTTCAACASCAGAAGTCTCAAAAAGGGTAGAGTTGAATACGAAATATTCCATAAAACCATCAAAAYATTTTTTCCTACATGCAGTGTAGGYAAACAGTGAACTCCACAAMACAGCCAGTCASTGCAATCAGTTTCAAACCACATATCAAGAATGTGTGCCTKTGCAAGCTCAGAGAAAGAGGCCGCAGTGAGGGGGAAATGCAGCCTGCATCAAAAATTGCTCACTGAGGTCAGACTGCCTTCCCACTTCACAGAAGCCAGGTGCAAATCTCTTACAAGATGAGTCCTCAGCAACAGGCTGCTTTCTTTAAAATTCTTGTGCTTTTCAATAAGTATCACAAATACAATCCTTCAGCACAGCAGTGGTCATGCTTTTTTCTTTTCTTGAAATCAATCYCTTATAGATTAATTATAGAAACATTTTTTTTCTGTAGATTTGTCTCAAGCAGAGATAAGCCATGAATTAAATTATAATCACCTTGATAGCAATTATATATGTAAGTTTCACCTCCATTGCACTTTGAAAATTTCCTTAATTAATGACACGTCTTTCTGCYATGCTAAATGTAGCAACCCAGAAGTCTGGATTCCAGCTGCTCGGGAGGGATGAACATCCTGCAAGATTTCTGCCTGTCTCTCACCCACCACAGTGCCTGGCCCAGAGTCTCTCATTTGGAGTCCAGAAGCACACCTAGCCTGTAAAGTGACCTGCTGCAGCAGGGAGGAGATCATCCTTTCTTATTTTCCACCTTCCAACAGATGTCAAGTGAGTTCCAGGAATGCAGGAATGTCTGACAGCCCAGGAGTGGGGCTCTGTATTAACCAAGGTCTATATTAAACACAACTGAGAAGCAGTGGGTCCTGCACAGCACAATGTGTTTCTCTCACCTTGGCAGGCAGCACTGCCAGGAAGCCACCAGCTCAATACAACTCAGCCTGAATTAGCTGTTACTTGTTAAAAGCAGGACTGGACACACAAAAATAGCAGCAATGCAAGATTATTTACTGACTTTGAGTTTCAGGGCTGTTTAATGTCATTATAAGRAAGTGCTACCAGCTACTTTCCTTGAGGAAACTGTGGCTGTCTAGAAACAAATAATGAGGGAAAAGCTGCCAGTTTTCAAGATTTTACAGTAAAAAATCCAAAACACCTTTTGAGTAAAAAGCCTTTTATAAATTTTGGCRTCATGAAGCAGACATTAACTCAAGGTTCAGAGGTCACTAACAGTGTTCTCAAGGAATGCTACTGAGTATTTTGAATCAGGYTTTTAGACATTCTCAGTTCCTGAATAGCAGTCAAAAACTCAAATTAACTATTATTTCATCCTATTTATAAATTCTGGGGGAAACAACATCATGCATGCCATTGAAAGTCTCATAAAAGAACCTAATAAATGTTAAATGTTGTTCTCTCCCTTTTTAATACTATTTTATGAACTGAAAGCAGAGTATTTGTTTTGAAAATCTAAACAAGCTGGTGCAAGAACAGGTGCTTTTTTTTTTTTTTTTTAAGTCTTGAAAAGGAGGACATTTGGAAGAAGCAGCAACAGTACACACTCCGTGACCCATGATGCATCACTGGCAACATAGTAATTAAAATGTAAGAGGTGTTTCATAACGATTCCTATGGGAATTACCTCTGTGGACACACATGCCTCATTAGATATGTTAAATAGACTAATGGTAGACTGCAGAAAKATCAACTCTCATGTAATAAAACCATAACAGAGTTTTAAGTTTTTTGCTTCGTTTTTTTACGCATTTGGAAATAAAAGTTGTCAAGGAAGAAAATGGAGAAAAGAAATGGAACTAAGTCACCCAGATATGAACACTTGTGTAGTATCTCTTAAATAGGCTCCAAATGGTTCCTCAGACCAAGCAGGGAGTATTTGAGCCTTAATGTACAAACATCAAAGCCAGTGCACTGTATTGTTCACTAGAGTTATAATCTCTAGGAAAAAAACATGGTTGATATACACTGAAATCTCATGTTCTTTCATCTGTTTCTTCACCATTCTAACAAGCATTTACCAAATTTGCCATTGATATATTTAGACAACAAAATGAGGGCTGAGTGCTTGCAGTTGCTTTTTTTGTATGCAAGGGGAAGTGATCAGCAATTCTAGAATCTCACTTGGAGACCTGCTTGTTCTAAGTTCCCATGAAACAGAGGCATTGTTCTTCAAAAACACGTCACAGGGGTTCCTCAKAAGCAATTTTTAAAAATGTCATTTTCTTATCCGTACAAATGTAAGTCAAATAAAATTACTCCACAGCTGCTGGGTTTCTAGCTTTTCTAATTGTATTTATTCACGGATTTCCTTGGCATTTCAAAGTGKAACTAGAAACAAAAGCAAACAAAAAAAAATCCAACCCAACAAACACAATGCATACATTGATGAAACCTCCTGAGCACTTTAATATAATCCAAGGCAATTTTCTCTAAGAAACAAAATGAATGAAATTTGCTTATGGACCCCTAAGCTTCACAAGCCCTTCAACTAGAACAAGAGAAATATGTGGCTGGAAGCCAATCGGCAGCCAAATGTGTTAGATGTGTTCCATTTATTATTAATGTGACAACATTCTATATAGCAGCAACAGGGCAGGCAAGTAAAGGGTTGCCATGGAGATAAGTTACTCAAGATGCAGCTAAAAATACTCCCTTCCTCCCTTACTGTAATAAATATTGCATTATGYGAAGGCTAACAATGATGATATCAAATGCCATCTCACAAAGGCTTCCAGCTGGGAGCATTCTGGCTATCTAATGGATTGCCCGATAGACACGCAGCACTTCCTGCCTGAGGATGTCAAAAAGAGCCCATTTTTGCCCTCATTACATGGTTACATGTTAGATGGCAGCTGTTGACATCATTAGGACTAAATATTGCTCCTTACTCAGGGTGGATTTCTGACACCACTGTGACTTTGGGGGATYACAGCCATCCTCTGGGAGGAGGTGCAACTCAAACTGAAATACAAACACATGGAAATGTCCTTTGAACCAGATCTCAGGAGGTTATTAGGCCTTGTCTCTGGGGACTGTGGTCACACATTTCACCTTTTTGCTGCTCACCAGGCGCCTTAAGATTACCAAAGACTCTATCAGTACCTATTAGTCAGAGGGAGAAAAAAAAAATTGTTCAGGGTTTTTGGAAGGAAGTACTCTTTCCCACCTTCAGCTTTCTTGTAGTTTAGATATGTTCAAACAGCAGCAGAGTTTTCATGGACTTGGAAAAAGCTATATTGCAACATTCTTTGCCCTCCACAGGAAATCTTTAAAAGCACAAAGCTTCTGGTTTTTAGTTTGACTTTTTCTTCCTCAGGAAAACTTTTCCATGACTCTGATAGGAAGTGAATCTTAATCAAATAATTTAACTGAGAAATTAAAACATTTAATATCAGAGCAAAAACACAATTCAGGTCTTTGCTAATGTCATAACTGTTCCTACTTTTTCTCTGTTTATCATCTTTACAGGATGGAATTCACATTTATTTCTTAGTTTATCATCTAATTGAACAAAGGAATTATTTTCACAGAATCCCAGATTATACAGGCGGGACAAGATCTCATCAATCATCCAAGCTGTGTCCTTGTTAAAGCCTGCTACAGAGTAGCAGATCATGTCTGGCCTTTTTTCAGTCAGAAACTCACCTTCAGCACTGTAACAATAGAGCTTCTTGCCAATACACATAATCATATATAAAATTCTCATATTTCCAACTCAGTTTAAATCTTTTTGTTTTGCTTAGGGTGATAGCATGCTTATTTTTCAGTAGATCAAGCTGTATCTTAAAAAAATAGGAGAATAATTACAACACTTGAAAAGCCCAGGAACTGTTCGCAGAGAAACAGCAGGGTGGAAGTTTTAATTTTGCCTTTTCTCAAAGTGCAAGATTGTATCTGCAGCTAATAGGCAGCAAAAAGCACACACGGGAAAAGCAACGAGGGAATTTAAGAAAATGGGGTAACACTACACAGAACTTCTGCCAGTGTGTCCCAGAAGCACAGAGCCCTGTGATCAGAACCATCTCCCTGCAGTGGCACACTTTATCACTTTGCTGAGAGCAGGAACCTCCCCTTGACAACTCACACAGCCACTTCCTTCAGGAACACTGTTTTTAACTACCATTTTCCCTCTTTTTCTGTGTCTACTCTGCTCTTACCCATGATGGCACAAAAATGAGCTCTCTAACACCACCCCCCAAGCACACTCAGCTGCTGGCAGAGTAAACACAGGAGCAAGTCTGTACTGAACAGCAGGTGAGCCCACAGTCACAGAAATGGCTGGGTACTTCCTCAAAAGAAAAACCACTCTTCAAAATAGAGCCCCCTGCCAYGTGTAATTCCTGCTTCTCCCCTTCACCTCAAGAGGTTACTTCACTTTAAATGCCCACCTGGGCTCAACCCCACAGAGCCTTCAAGCATGGGCTTTGTGGTTTATTTGTTGGCTCTAAAGGACTTAACACACTTTTGGCACAGTGCTGATGATATCCCTACTACCATTTCATGGATAATCATWTGACTCAGATGTGCCTGTGGCTCTCTCTACTCTCCATCACCTTCCACTACASCAGGTTGCTTAAWGCCCCAWCCAGCCTGTCCTCAACTCCCAAAAAGGACAGGGCATCCACAGATTCTCCAGACAACCTRTTCCAAAAGGGATTTAYCYCCTTAAACAGCCAGTTTCATKATTCTCCCTGAAATAGCATAGAGCAATTTCTCTCTATTTCAAGAAGCAGGTTGAAAGGGGAAGGGACTTTTTATTTGGCTTTTAATTTCCCCACTGTTGTTATGTACATTTACCCTGTGCTAGCCTTTTTTTTTTTCTGTCCTTCCAAGCGAGATGTCATCCAGCTTTTTGAAAGTGCCACAGCTCTCCTGCAGCCTCCCTCCAAAGGCTCAGCACCAGCAGCTCCCGTGTGCTTTGCCATGCAGGTGGCATCACAGTGACCTTGGATGATACATTTGCTGGACAAGCCTCCAGAGGATTGCATTATTTCTGAAGCGAGGCTTCCTGTCAGRTGCTGTAATACATGGCACAGATGCCTGTTCCTAGCAGACACCTCACTTGGAAAAAGCATTCTCTTGTTTTTCACATCCATTACATAGAGGAAAATTAAGRAAAACAAACCTGCTTTTAAGCATAACCTGATTGTGTTTGCTCCCACCAAGTCTTCCCCATTTCTTTTTTAATTTTTGGCAAATCTTATGGTTTATATAGGCCACTTATAAGAGCATAGGTAATAAAAACAGCAAAAAAACCCAAACCAAATATCAGATAYATGGGAACCCTGGGGAATGGTGTTTTTAGAAGAAGAATGATTTGCATGGGACTGTGATTACACTGCAYGTATACACTCTGTGTAAGAATGCCTCAGTGGCTGAAGATGTCAAACTACAGCAGATACAGCTCTCAGAGGGACAATGTTTACCTTCTCTCTACTTCAGAATCCTTGTTAGCTGAGCAGAAGGACACCAGGACAACACTGACTACATTTCTAAAACACAGAGTATATCAGCTCTTCAAAAGGGAAAAAAAACAACCCTATAATGAAAAGCAAAGTTGCTGGGGGGGTTCTGAGAGGTGGTTGGTGTATTTTTGTTTTGTTGGGTTTTTTGTTGTTAGTTTTGGTGGTTTTGCCTGTAAATTGAGATTTGTTGTTGTTGTTATTTTGTTATACCTTGTGAGAGGATGTGTATTTTGAAAAAAATAAAAATTAGCAAGGTTTAGAAGCCAAAASCTCAAATTGTAAAAAGTCCAGGTGGATAAAATGACAGTTTCCTACCAATGAGAGCAATTAATCATCCCAACACACTCTTAAGCAAAATGGTTGGTAAGAGACCTTGAAGACTGGATGCCTTTCAGGTAGGAATGTTCTAGCTAACCACAAGTTCTGCCTAAAGAAAAGTTACATAGAKGTAAAACGATTTAATGAATCTCATCATACAGATACTGGTTTAAAATTAATGATCCCTTCCAAGTTTAAATGCAAACTGTAAAATACCTTGCATACAGTTTGTATCAATTATGGCGACTGAGCCATTTTCACCTGAAATATTTCTAACTCTAAAGAAAAAAACAACCCAATGAACAACTCTGTTATACACAGGGCACTATTGGTCACGCAGATCAAAATTTTAAGAATGACTTGGGAAGTGACATGAAGTAAACCAATGACAGCCCAGAGTCCATAGTACAGAGTAAGAATATACTTGAGAAGTATGTGCCCTTTCCACAGTCCCCCTAGGAGTCCCCTGAGAACAGTCTCCTCCAAGAGCAGCAGGAGCATTGAGCTTAGAGGCTTCTGTTAGTTCCAGGTCACTGCTCTCCTGTTCTTGCTCTGAATATGAAGTTCTGCATTAGCCCTCCATCATCACCCCTCTCTGATGCCTTTGCAGATATTTCCACTCAGAAAACATAAAGGGTTTGTGTCTTAGAGCTGAAGTGTCCTAACTGGTCYTACATTTAAAGGTCAAACACATTCAGGCCAAATATGCAGAAATAATTCATTAAAAATTAAGTTAAATTCAGTGTAGTTATAAGTAGAGAGTTGTGTCATTTATGTTGAAACTACATATAAGCAATGATAAATTCCACCTTTGATATCCACTGATATATTTTGGTCTTAGCTTAGTTTCTCTCTMTCATATTTGAAGATTTTCTAAAAACATCCATTACAACTTCAGTAATTAATCAACAAATGTCATTTCCCATTAAAGCATATTTAATCGTCACAAAAATTAGGAACAACTAACAACCACAACCAGTRTAATTACTTCTAATGCAAATGTGCTAATTTAAATTGTGGAATACTTCTTTAAGAGAAGTCTGTGTTAATTGGGGTCTGCTCATGAAAGCAAGCTGCTAATTGAGCTGGCATGTGCCAGATAGACTAGTCCAACTGAAAGAAAGACAATATTTGCAATGTAACACTGATTTTAAAAGTTAACATTTTAATGAAAAAAGCTGCTATCAGGCTCATGCCAGTTCAATTAGTCACTCCTTCCCATGAGCAGACCCCAATTAACACACTTTTCTGAAAGAAATATCCCACTGTTCAATTAAAACATGGAAGCATAGATGATCACACAAGTCTTATTTTGATAATTAGTCTTACTTGATCTGTCTCAAATGTGTTGTTTCTGAAYTGCTGCATCATCAAAACTTGTGGATTGTTTTTGAGCAAATCCTTTTTATCTGCATTAAGCAGGCACTGTCTGCACAACAGCACCAGRACAGCCCAACCAAGGTAACACCTTGGTGCCCGTTGGTAACAGCAGAGTTCAGAGTATCATCATGGTGATCAGAYGGAGRAATCAGGTGAACAGGATTTCTGYTCTGAGCAGAGCTCAYAGTATCATCATTGTGATCAGATGGMGTAACCAGGTGAACAGGATTTCTGCTCTGAGYGAGCTCTTGCACAATCCTATGACAAACACCACTAAATAAAAGCAGGCACGGGTTGATCCAAAGCCTGAGGTCAATGAGAATCTGTCTTGACTTCAGTGAGTGTTGGATTAGGTCCCCATGTTCCATGGGAGAAGAGGAATTATTGCAGTGCATCAGGCAGTGGGAGCTGGCAACGCGGCAAATATTGATTTGGCATGGTAACTGCTATAATATTGATTTTAAACACAACTTGAATATAGATTTATCAACCATTCTGCAGCACTGTGTCAATGTGCAATAACAACAGCCTTTGATGGCKCAGTACAGTAACAACAGCAAGGAAGAATGAAGGAAGAGTCATGATCACTGCAAATGWTCCCTCAGAAGTATCATGATACACATACCTGGGGAGCTTGTCACCTCACTGAGCTATTGAAAGGWTTGCTAAGTTGTGTCTAATTAACCTAGAGTGATGTTAATCAATAAAGTCACACAGAAATTGGGAAATTCCCCTGTATTTGGGACTGAAGCATAAAATACAGTGGTTTGCTGTGGAAGGAATTGATCTTGCCYACTAGTAAGTTAAAACAATGCTTCTTACCATTGATCCCTTCAAATCAATATTAGGCTTTTTGCTTGATACGATGGAACAGGCAATTTGGAATTCACAAGTACAGATGGAGTGAATGCRGACATGCCATCAGTAAAGCAAGCAACGTGTGAACACAGTGCCCCTGCAGTCCAGCAGCAGTAATCCTGGCTTCCATTGCATGGTGGGACCAAACTTCTGTTATTACTCCTTGTCAGAAGTAGTCACCACCCTGATTCCCTGAGGAGACATTCTTACTGATCTAAAAAGTCTTTAGAGAGTGCAACACAATCATCCAGTCTGAAGGAGGCCATACAAATCTATTTGCCTTAGGATTTTACATGCTTACTAACTTGTCACTGCTACATCTAATGCCATTCCCCAATGTRACATGCAACCCAGAATTTATATTTAAGGCAATACCCAAAAAAACCCCCACATAACCACGCTTTGGAAAATTACTCTGATCAAACCAGAACAGTTTGTTAGGTGTCCATCTCCAAAATTCTGGGGCTTGCCCCATGCAAAGGGCTTGAATAAAGGCTGTAGGAAGGTGGTGCAGGACAATGCAGGACCAAAGCTGCAGCTGGGAGACTGCAGCCAACACCTGGTCAGAACCAGCTTCAGATAGGTCAGTGCAAAGGAGACCATAGGAGTCTTTTCTATTACTTTTCCTGTGGATACAGTCTCCCTTCTCCCTTTGGCATCAACTGCAGCAATTCTTTCAGTCACAAACATGTTTTTTCACTTTATGGGGGTTTTGTTTGTTTGGGGTTTCTTTAAAAAGCTTGGAGCAGGAGGGACACAAGGTACAGCATCACTTTGATGCCAGTGGAGGTGCATGTCAGAGGAGAATTTTTTCTAATCTTTTCAAGTATGCACAGTTACTCTGAAACCTCCCTGCAGAAATATGGCAAGAAAAAAAAAGTAGGGGTAAGTGAGACAGAATGAGAAAAACTTGCCTTTCAGAAGATGCACTTCTGATGCCTCTCAGAACCTATCACTCTGCTCTTATACACAACAGACTCCTCTGCTYCTATCCCCTATATTGCCACAGTTACAGCTGGGACCTCTTTTATCAAGCTATTTAGGGTTTTTCTTGTTGATTATGTCACATTCACTACCACATAAATTCTCATGCTACCTCAAAGTTGAAGCATTTGGCCTCTAGCAGACAAAATGTTTTTTATTTTATTCTGAATGCCCCTGTTCTCAGTTTGGTCACAAACCTTCAGCAACCTCACATTTAAATTCAGGAATTCRAACCTTTGCAATAAACTTCACATTGAATGAGTTAACACAAACATACAATTAATATTTTTTTTCCTCAGGCTGGAGATAAAGACCATGTAAAATCAAAACAAAGCATTTCTGTTTCAATCAAGCATTCAAAAGCCTAAAATAAATATCCTCATTTTTAAGTACTAGGGAGTCTTTTCAGTGGACCTAAAGTTTCAACAATTTCTCCAGACTTGGTGGGGGGAAATGCCCACAATTAAAATACCAATAATTCCTTACATTTCAAAGCTATTTATTTCCTGAGATAGTAGAAAAATAACTTAGTGTACTTCCACAGAAATTCAGGGCCTACTTGAACCAGTAGCTCTTGATACACATTTTGAATTAAGTCCTCATTTAGCTTA
The DNA here is from genome assembly GCA_902810485.1 of Alauda arvensis. Lineage (NCBI taxonomy): Eukaryota > Metazoa > Chordata > Aves > Passeriformes > Alaudidae > Alauda > Alauda arvensis. Next base: position 1,158,650 of record CADDXX010000224.1, read on the forward strand.
TCAAACAGAAAATAAGTTGTTGGTGCTTTTCAAGCACTTCAACATAAGCRTCAGTTTCAGGCTGAGAAAGAACACAAAATCAAACACTCAGCATCRCATGTATGAGCTTAGTATGCAAAATAAAGGCAGCTTGGGACCGCCCTACTCAAAGGAAAACACGAACATTTGTCAATCACTTCAGAATACTATGAGAGGGCTTTCTTTTTTACCAAAAACAAAAAAAAAAAGGGAAGAAAGCAAAGAGAAAAGGTGATCCCTATGACCCAGGTGCAGAAGTAAAAGCAAAGTGCAGAATGCAGCAATAGCAGATCTGAGAAGGCATTGTTTCTGAGAAAACTGAAGCAAGGGAGTCAGCAGGGAAAGGGAAACATGTTCTCCATTTTGATGTTGGCATCTCTCAGGCTCCTTGCCAGAGGCTACAGGCATTCCCAGGGCCCACCCAAACCCACTCAGGAGACTACTACAGAAAGCTTCAGTTAAGCAATGCAAGCATCTCCCTGTCCCCATTATTTTGAATGAAGTCTTACAGCAATCAGTACACAAGTGCCACTTTTTACACTTCTGTTCCCAAGACAACTGAGGTCTGTTCCTATTGAACCAGACTTGTTAGGCATTAACTTGAAGCTCAGGCARGTTCCTCAGGTACAGGAGCAAACTTAGGGTAATGGGCAGTGCCAAATAAACAGGTTTTACAGATTTTACCAGATATGCTTTAAGATACACRATACACACATACTTGTAGTCAGACTTTACAAAGAACTAGACTTTTCCASGTACAGTCACTAATCAAATTCACTACTCAAACACAGAGGCAGAGAAACTGGGTACATCCCAGGAAGATCAACCCTCTCAAAGGCTGTAGAGTACATGCCCATCTTACATAACCAGCAATTCTACCTTCTCAACACCTCATGCTCCAGAAACCCTAAAACAGCCGGAASAACTCGCGTCATCTTGGCATTTTCCAATCTTTCATCTCCTTAAGTCCCTGACTCAGGAGCGTCAGAGTCTCTTGATCTAATATACATTACAAAAAAAGACATGTAATTCCGTAAGCAGTGACTCACCCTCGCAGCCTCTGCCTGGGGGACGTAGCTCCACAAAGGACGGCTCCAACTTTGTGCGTAACTCCTTCTCCCTGAGCTAGCACCTCTCGGAGGGGAGGCAGAGCTGGGCAGCAAGGTAATTCCTTCTCCCTGAGCTAGCACGTCTGAGGGAAGACAGAGCCGGGTACACCGTGACTCCTTCTCCCTGAGCTAGCACCTCTGAGGGAAGACAGAGCCAGGTAGCACCGTGACTCCTTCTCCCTGAGCTAGCACCTCTCTGAGGGGAGCCAGAGCCAGGGAGCACCGTGACTCCTTCTCCCTCAGCTAGCACCTCTCTGAGGCCGTGTGAAACTCGCAGGTGTCCCCAGCCCAGCCCAGCTCATCAGCAGAGATTGGGAACACCTGCGCTGGCCCAACCGTTAACCACACAGGTGCAGCTCGTTCCCTCTTCTCTGCTCAGGTGCAGCGAATCCCTGAGCTCTGGCTGCACACCTGAGGCCAATTCCCACCGTTCAGCCCGCAGAAAGGGCAGTGACACAACGTTCTTCACCCTCTCCTTTCCACCAGTGGTTGTGTTGAGCTACCCCATGGCTTCAGAAATACAAATTGAGAGCTGATGGTTGCAGTTAGTACTGCCTTTTTCACACTAAGGACAAACAAGAACTTTCCGAGCTTTCATGGGCAATCAAGAGAGCTGCCAGACCAGGAGAACAGTGGCCGACTTGGAACCTCCCAGGAGACAGAAAACCCYCCTGTCCCACCTATGCCCTTGATGGCTTGCTAAAAAGGCACATTGTTAGCACAGACAGGCAGGCACCGTGTGCCGAGACTTTCACCTCTGTCAAAAAGAGAGGAGCCTGAGCCCCGACCCCTTTTCCCAAGGTGCTTTCAGGCTGTGCCTCCTGCACTGTCACAACAGATTGGGCTCTGACAGGCTGGTCAGGAAAACCAGAGATGTTTTACATTTTCTGCTTGACTTGCAGTCCTTTTACCAGRCTAAGGCTTGGGACAATTTTTCCACTGGTATTTTTATTATGCTTTGGAGAAAAACAGGTCTGAGGTTGACACTCAGCATTACAATTTCAGTACTATGCACATAAATTTAACTACTTAATTCCACTGAGCATTGGGTAAGTGCAGCAGCTAAACCCAGTACATTGCATGGAACATTTATCACTAACTACAGTATACAATTCCCTTTGCCATTTAGGCTTACACATTTTACAGCATTTACAATCATGCTGAATTATGCTGGAATTCCCATTTCAAAGGATTTCATGAATGTATTGCTTGAATGTTGCCAAATTCACTTTTTTTTGTTCATGTAGAGTTTAAGGGGAAGTGAGGTCCTGTGAGGCTGCTTATGCACTGCTGGATCACAAGTRTTGTTGGGATGTCTGGATTTCACTGAGAAGTTACTGGAATAAAAAGTAAACTGGGATCTGACTACAAAGAGAAAACTCATGTAATTTTTTAATCCAGTGCCCAGAACTACTAGTGAATGTTGATTTCTTACTGGCATGTAATTGGTAAGAGTCTTTATGACGGGGGCAGGTCAATAGGGTGCCTCAGCCTGGCTGGGACCACACCAGTGTACTGGAGAAGAGTGACCCAGCTTTGTGACCCTGGTGAGGGGGCTCACAGGGCCTCAGTGGTGTCTGACATGGTGTCATGAGAGCGTGGCAGAAACCAGTTCTTGCCTTCAGGTAAACTTTCCTTCCTCTCAGAGCAGCTCAGCCAGCCAGGGAGCCCCACTGTATCCTTCATGAAGGWCAAAGGTACTCTTTGGCTTGCAGCCATCCTCCCCTTGAAAATCTCCCAGTGTTTTCCCGGTTTAAATGTGGCTTTCCCTGGGCTGGGAAAACAAAAGCAAACCMAGAAACCCCCACAACTCTCAGAAGACAGACCTCCCACTTGTGCAAGGGGCACACCTGGCCTGCAACTCGATTACTCCTACTTACTAGTTTGGTGGTACAAATTTTTGGATGTATAAACCACTTTCAACTRTAATCCTGGGTTGTGAGAAGTACAGAAATATCATTCTAGGTCTCCTTAAATAGATGACAAAATGAATCCACACTTCCCTACCTCTCTGATGCAAATCCTGCCTTATGATCTTCCCCGTTTCCTTTATGTATCTTAAAGCCTGAAGGTTTAAGAGTAATATTTCTGTTAAGTCAGATACTATTAGATACTTTTAATGCTCTTCCTTCTCTTCTTGAAAAAAAAAAAGAACCAATTAAAAGAAAAGTCTTCTCTCTCTGACTTCAGCTGTACTATAAAACCATTATTAAAACTATCGTGGATGTGACAGAAATAAAGGAGGTGATGAGGAGATATTTATGATGTACAAAAAATGTCCAGGGAGTACATCTAATGATGTGATCAGGATTTTTTAAGCCCTTAATACGGTGATTATTAATGCAAGTCTGCTYCCATGCTTATGCAAATAGGCCTGGGACATTACAAATAATTTCCAGTCATGTTGCTGGAGAAGACCGTGTGGGGATGCAAGGCTGTCTGAAGCCTGAAGAGACTTCCTTAATGGAGTCCAACAAGATTAGTTGCCTTCCCCCACTRCATGACTCTGTAAAAAAAGCAAATAAATCACTAACAGGCTCCTAATAGACTTAGCTCTCTCCTGTCCTGAATGAATATTGCTTGGAATAAGCTCTGCAGTGGCTAACTCTGATAYTGTCACGGTGACTTTTTTTTCAAGGCTGCATGAAAGATTTCCAAGGTTCTGAAAATGATGCCCCTTGTCCTGTATGCAGGAGTGTAAAAGRCATTCTGCTGGTGGGCTGGAGCCCAATTACTGGAACAGTTCTCTCCTGATCATGTTCTCCAGCTGGATCTCTGAGGTGAAAGGGGTAACTGGAGTTCTCTCCCTTCCTGTAACCCAATACATTCCTCCTCTGAGCCCTCTGTGTTAGTGGACTGTGTGATGTATTGCTGCCTCAACCAAGACTCAGCTCTATCTAGCGGAGCAGCCTGATTCTGACTAGCCTGACTGCATCAATGCATGGAGCAGGGATTATTACCCTTTTTTCTGGGATTATCACATTTTATTTACTTTTTTAAACTTTTTTTTTACATTTATATTATTATTTACATTTTATATTAGGCTTCTAGATTTTTTTTTCTTTTTGTACATTATTTTTGTCTCTTCTGTGCAAGCTTAATTTTAAGTGTTACAAGATGCTGCTCCATTCCTTTGTTACTGATCAGTGATCCCAGCAATTCAATTTGCTTTCTGGGATGGAAAAAGTCCAAATAATCCCATGAAGGGGTAGAATAAAATTGGTCAGGTGGTTGAAACGGCTGTGCTTCAGAAGTTAGGAGTGAGGGGCATGGATTGCAAARGACAAGGGCTGAAGCTGTGGCACAGACGTGTCTCATGCCCAGGCAAGGGAATTGGAACACTTGCTGAAACAACAAAGAGRAACAAACCACAAACCAAAGGAAGCCACAGGAAAAATGATTCCAGACCAAAATTTGTCCTAGTTTTCCTCAAAGAGTTTTGGAGGGAGGTGGTGTAGGGCCTACCAAGTTGCTGTTCWGTGTGATTATTCAAAGAAACTAAATAAAAATGATTGCTATTTTGACGGAAGTAACATTGCAATTGACAATCAATGACTGACTTCAGAAGTTTTCTGCCTCGCTCAGCTGAATCAGTGTGGATCTTTGGGATATTGTTATGTCCTTTTTTTTTAACAGAAAAAAACTCCTTGCACAGCAAAAAATTGAATACATCTGTAGCAGAAGTTAAAGCTGGAAAGTACCACGGATTTGCCACTGAGTTTTGTTTTTATAAAGAGTATTTTATATTCAGAATTCAGAACTCCTTACTTCTAAAGTGGCTTGAGACATGCTTTATGCTTCAAGGGAAACTATTTCAATYAATCCCAAAGCTAGAAGGGACTGGCTCTAAATTCCCCTGTTAAAATAATGTCAAAGTATTATTAACTAAAGCCTTTTGACAATTGGATTAAGAGCACCCTGTTCTCAATCCACGTTCTCAAGTTTGACTTAGTTTATTTACAGATGGTTATCTAACAATGCTAAAAAAAAACCAAATCAAAGGCTCTTCTTTTCCCCTTACAATACTTCACTTCTCAAAAACTGCTGTTTCCTTTTTTATATGGAAATAAAAGATTTTGTTCCTAACCTATTAACAACAAATAATGATATTGGGCAAATCTCAGAACACAAAAAAAAATTCGGATACTATACAAATGTTTGGAAAATGCAAACATACTCCACAGGGAATATGTGACAATTGGAGCTTCAGCTGGAAACAGAATGTTGCAGATTATTAGAAATACCTGTTCTCACTGCAACAGAGCACTCACACAAGTCCACTTCAGCCCAATCAGTGGGAAATTTAGATTGATAGGATAAATTGATAGCAGATAGACTGACCAATCTGTACCCTTAATCTATCCAACAAATTTAACACAACAAARTGGGGTTCTCACAATTCAGAGGGCTGAAATAAGACCCCTCCAGAGACCTGCTCCAGTAGATTTAATTTTAGGAGAGTTAATAAAATTTTGGAAGAGTTTCCAAAACAGAGCAAGGGACTACTTTGGAAACACCCAGCTGCCTCTGCCTCCTCAGCACTCAACAATGCCATAAACCAAATATAAYCACCAGGTTTGGGATGTAAGCCCTGAGAGTGCAGATCTCTCTCAGGGAGAGAGCAGATGCCTGCTGAGGATCCATCCCTTCCTAATGAGATGCWGAAATATTTCTGTTTGGATTGCCCYCTGCAGTGTTCAATAYCAGCTGCATTGGACATTGCAGGGAATTGAAGATACAATTGATTGAGATAGGTTTGGGGAAGTGACTGCATTAAGTATTACCTGCCTGGGATGGGTCTTCCCAGAGCTGCAGTTAGCTTCTAGAAATGTAATTATCAACCCATTAATTTCCTCAACTAYACTAGAGCAGATACACAGATACACAATAGCACACAACTAAAACTCCTGCCAAACTTGCAAATCAACATCTCAGTCATGGTCACTAACATYTCCATTGTCTCCTAAGCATTGTGGATTACAGCACACTGAATAGAAAAACAATAAAGCAACTCTGAAATTCCAGAGTTTGGGTATGGAAATGCTAAGTGTAGACTTTGGGGACAAACCCCAGGGTTTGTTCCTGAACTCTTCTAAAAGGGAAGCAGAAATTCTTAGAAATTTTTTAATTAGACCAGATTTTCATTTAGTAAAACAAGAATTAAATAATCAGCAGCTTTATTCTTAAGCCACACATGTACATGAAAGTGCCTGTAATACCTTCAAGTTTATTAAGTCACAAGTGAACTAGTAAAAATCTGACATTATAATGATTCCAGTAGTACTGTTAATTACCTTGGTTATCATCAGCATTGAACTTGAGACCCTAGATGGTGCATTTGAATGACTGAGCTTTCAGTCATTTYTTGCTGAGAGTCTAGATGGAAAAAAAAGTGATTTCCTCACTAAAGGGAATGTCAGTTTTGGGACACCAAGTTCCACTTCATCTCCCATATGGATGGAAACATTGATATTTAAGGGAATAAAAAACCAAACAGAAACTGATCTATATAAAATGCATCAGCACTACAATAGCCATTTCTTTTATTTTGCACAAAACAATGACATTTTCTTCCTATCTTCTCAGCCATATCTGTACAATGTAATAGGAAATATAATTTACTTGGGTRATAATGTTTTGATTCTGGTTTATGTAACAACTTCAGATGAAAATTTAAGCACATCCTCACAATTCTGTAAAGTTAACACCAGTGTGGAAGAGTTATATGACAGTTTTTATCTTACATATTGGTTTTAGGCTTTATAGTACCAAGAAAAAGAAAGGGGAAAATTATTTGTACATGTGTGGAATACTGAAGATGTTTAGAAGTCTGAACATTGCTTGCAATACRTTTATTCAAGTTCAAGTGTTTTACAGTTCTGACTATAGAAGAACAAAATTTATATCACCTTTCCATAATGATGGTGTTAGGGYTGTACTAAGGAGAAAAGAAATCTTAATATGCTTGGTCTGTAGTATTCTCAGGAAGCAATTAATGCTAATAGTCCAGCAGGCTGGAAGTTGGAACATTATAAATTCCATCCTGGGCTGCAGATTGCAGAGGCAAATTTTGAATTGACTTTTGCTTATTAAAGTGATATTTCTGAAAACTGAGATATCCAAAGCAGTAGGTTTAAATACAATCAATATGATCAGTATAATCAGGACAAACTAATGCCCTTCACTGGGAAATATCTTTTGATAAACAAGAGAGGCTTCCTGGGAAAGAGCAGAAGGATTTTTGTCTGGTTTTGCACTGTCTTTTACCTTTACTTGGAACATGAGTTRTAATGACCACAGTAGTCCATCACATATTTATAAACAGTGTGTATAGCTCCATTACAGTACACTTTCCTTCCAAACTCAGATGTGCCATTCAGTTTATCATGGCCTTACACCCTCTATCCAGTGCTGGCATGGTGAGCTAAGCAGTCTCTGCCACTGCAATGGTGTGGCTTTTATACCCAAAACCAAGATGCCCAAAGATGCTTTTGGAGCAGGAGTGTACAGACAAGCACCAGCCAAAGTGCTAAAACTCCGTGATCATAAAATACAATTGTCAGCAGCAGTTGCTAAGTGACAGYGATTCCTTTGTGATMCRGATAATGTCCTAAAAAATTTACAGYGCCTCTTTAGTGCTTTATTTTTTACCTTGAAAGAGATGATCTTACTCACAGTGACATGCCAAGGGCTAAGGACTTGTATCATTACATCTGCAGTGCCATGTAATCRTGCTGCTGAGTTAGGCTGAAACTGGCTGGGCATATGGTAATGGAGCATGCATTTGGGGCAGCTCCTGGGTTCTCAGCTGTGCAGGGAAGCATTAGACAAACAAGGGAGAGGTCTAGAAGGCATTTTTGTACCCCTTCAACAAATAGTTGGAAGCAAGTCTGCCACATGAAAATCYCTGATGACAATGAGATCCTTTAATGAGGATAGAATTATTAGCAAAGGCAAAAATGAGAATGCACTTTGGAAGATTAAGACTAGGAAGGGAAATMAAAAATGTTTTAGAAAGTCTCAGTTTTGTTTCAAGGCTTTAGGCAAGGACATTTGCTGGCCTACAGCCTCAGAGGTCATGTACTCATATTTTTTCCTGCAAAATTATCAGTCATTTTATATTCCCATGTGCCAACTTGTTATTTTCTGCAATTGTCTCCAGCCCATCAAAAATCTTATTGTTAGAGCTGCATGAGAAGATCAAATTATATTCAAAAGGTGAGGAATAGCAACAGTCTTTGGCAAGATGCAATGATTTTCAAGCCAAAGGTGAGATCATGCCTGCATGAGTTCACAATGGAGAGATTAGTTTTACAACACAAAAAAGAGGGATTTCAGAAATTTTTAAGTGCCACAAAACCTGCATTTGAGACTTACTTTACATCTTCATTACATCACTTGGACATTAAAAGAAGCCTGGGCAAAATTCTGAGAAGCCGATTGCACTTCCAGTTAATAACGACAGGAACCAGTCCAAGGACAAACATCTAAATCACGTTGCAGCAAATTACACTGGGAGCTTCTCTGGTGTCTGAGGTGTGCACACACACACTGAGAGCTATGGCATGTTCTCTTCCCTATCCTTGTTTCTCTCACTCCATGAATGCTCACACACACTGAGAGCTGTGGCACATTCCCCTCTCCCCTGTCCTTGTTTCTGCCACTCCATGGATGCTCACACACACACTGAGAGCTATGGCATGTTCTCTTCCCTATCCTTGTTTCTGCCACTCCATGGATGCTCACACACACTGAGAGCTGTGGCACATTCCCCTCTCCTCTGTCCTTGTTTCTGCCACTCCATGGATGCTCACACAGAGTCACTGCCATGCCCCTGCTGGTCCCCACCCCACGTGCCCTCACGGCTGCCGTGGCTCTTTCTCCCTCCCTGCTCTTGAGCTTTGGAGGTACCAAAGGAGACTCTCYCTCACATGTGGCACTGGCACTACAAATCACTAAGGACTGATCAGTGAGTTGGGAGGAGAACTCACAACACTGACTCTTGCCACATGTACAGACTGACAGTAACTCTGACCTACACCTGCTGCCTGTCTCCCCAAGCCCTTACACACCTCATAGAGCTGTACTGAGAACACCCATATAGCTCCAAAACCTACTCATAGCATTGTATTTTGTGTTTCAGTACTTTCCTCACTGTTTTAGAGAGCATAATCCACATGAGCAACTTGGAGCTAAGACTGTGAAAAGCCCTCTCCACCATGAATAATATTTTCCTTCTCAATGGCAGTTTTCTGTACTCCAGGCCAAAGTGAGCTCTCTGTCAGGTGTCTCCATCACATATCAAATCCTCATGTTCCATATCCTTTTACACACGTGAAAAACATGGATTTAAAAACTCATGAACCCATCACGATGACCTCACATTGATGATCTTTAGTAAGTCACTTTCTGACACTGTCCCTTTCTGGAATGACACTGATCTTTTTTATGAGGTAACTTAGTATCTGTGAATTAATATTATGCACGAGGCTGACTCATCAATCTTAGAAGCAACATGAGAGTGGCTGTAGGCAAGGCAAGAGAGTTATCTTTGCCCAAAAATAAGGTAAACAGGATAAAAAACAACTTTCTGTGGATGCAGTTCCTAAAGCTTTCTAGAAGACTGAATGCTGCAAGCCTCCTGAGGAATGTTTCTATTTTCATCTTAGTGAACTGCTTTTCTAATTATGAAAGCAAAGCTTTAGTCTTATTTTTATGGATGTTTACACCAGAGGCATTTCAAAGAACCGAAAGAAAGATGTCTCTGTGGATAGTGGTGAGGCTGCCATGGCAAGCCAGGCTATGGAGCACTGACCTGGGCTTTCCACCCATGCCTAGGGACAGGATGACCGGCAAGGGTCTCTTCAGACCTGGAGGAATGACTGAATTTGCTGGCATACACCAGTCTGGACTTGCATGGAGGTGGGGGAGTACACAAAATAAAACCTTTTTTCAGAGAGAAACAATTCAAGGTAATAAATACATCATAATACTTACTTTTAAAAAATTATCTCCTGGAGAAAAACATTCAGAGTTGGTAATTTTCTCAAAAAAAAAATTCGTTTGGATTTATTATGGTTACTCACACTTAGAATTAATAACACATATATACTCTTCAGTAGGTGATAACCTTCAAGTTATAGAACTAAAAACATRCCTGCAGAGAACATCTTAATAGTCATGATATGGAATTTTACATTTCAGGATTAGGTCTGTCCAGAAATCCCTATATATGCCTTTTACAACTACATGTTTCCTTTTTTCAAATTGTCAAAACCCAAAAGAACTGAAAAATCTCCTTATCCMCTTCAATGGAAATATTATGAAAATCAAGTTGCTTCTGTCCTGGCATTCTTTCTAATAACAATGTAAGCTGATTCATCTTTAAGGCTAAAGCATTATTCCCGAGAAGTTTCATCTAGTATGTTCAGGAAGAAAAAAGTAAAAACTGAAASCTAAGATTCAATATTTTTTGCATAAAAAGCAAGGAGTAATAGTGATGAAACCATGTTGGCTGAAAGATATGAAAAGAAATGAGAATATTTTTTACTAGAAAATGTTAATTTTAGCAGTGATGAAGCATTTGGAGAAACTGATATCCATAATCAGCCACAAAATATAAGCATTGAAACTCCAGCTGACCTGATTCTGGGAACTCAACACACGGCACAGGGAATTATCCAGACTGCTGCCCATTTTTCTCTTCTGCACAGCAACATGAGGTGGTTTAGCCGAGTAATAGGCCAGGAAGGATGTCTTCTTCTGAAAATGGAAATTTCAAAATAATTATTTCCACTTAATAACGCAGGCAGGCAGAGCAGTGCACAGAGCAGAAAGCTGGTGGGTGCTTTCAAAAGCTCTTGGTCTGCTGATCACTGCTATTTTGAGAGGACAACATGTCCCTGTGCAGTAATACTCAGCAGTGACCTCCAGTGCTTTTGAAAATGTAAGGTGCATGGCAATTAGAGTAATGTCCTGAACTGTCTTTATTTTGTAGCTATGTGACAGAGTAAAGACAAAAACTTGTAGGCACAGATAACATCCCTTAGAGTATTAGTTTGTGTAACTGTGAAAAAAAACAGGTGAATTTTCAGCCAATACAGAAAAAACAGTATTACAGAAAAGTAAATTAGGAGTAATCACTGATTGCCCAAAAATATTTTTTCAGACATAGCCTTAAAAATAAACAGTAGGAATTAGTAATTCTTCAGAAATTAAAGAAATTTCTCATCATTATTTATGACTGATGTGCCCCAGAGAATTCCATCTGTCATCTTTTACCAACTACCAAGAATGTGAACATTATTGATWTAAGCCTCTATTCTTCTCAGCCACATCTGTTGCAGTTTGCATATGAAGTAATATTTTTTTAAGATTAGACTTTAATGGCGATATTCAACATTATTCCATTAGAAATGAAAACAAAGGGATAAAATATATTTTAAATAATGTATTATATTTCATTAGATTAAAAACTGTTTTACTTCAAGCAATATGTGTTCTGTTCATAATAAATATCAAAAATTTATTTCATCTCTGTCAGTTAGGTGGATATTCAGAATGTGTAAGGAGCAGGAAAAGGGACAGGGGGTTTTTAATGTTTTTTTCATTAAAAAAATTACAGGATTTATAGCCTAAAAGAAATACTACAGCAAGCTAATAAACACAGCCTTGTGTTTCTGCAAAATACTAAAACTTGTATTTTATTTCTTTGGTAATTTAATAGATTAAATGGAAATAATATTGTGGTARGCTACCAAGTAGAAAGTTTCAGTGAAAACCAGCATTTTCACTGAAATCAAGAAGAGATTTTCCAGTGTAATGAATGTGGCAAAGGTACATACAAAGGCTGTACTCAGCTATGGGGAGATGCTGACAGATTTCTCAGAGTCGCTTTTCTTTCTGGACCACAAGTCCAGTGAAACTATTTTCTTATTCAGAACCTGCCTGCATGTACTCAGTTTATGCTTACTCCCCAATCAGATTTCATTTCCAAGAGTTCAGTATGTTTTTAAGGTACGTAGTCAAAAGGCAAAGATATGTGTTTTGAAATTAAGGTGCTTGGAACTGGCTGTGGGCCTGGCCTTTTGAATACATCATGTATGTATTAAGGGCTTTCACTGTAATTCAGGGTAAATAACAGTGTCAGAAAGAAATGAGATGGAATCAGCCACAGTGGGCATAAACTCTAGAAATAGCTTCAGCTTATTCATTACTCTTTCCTATCACATCCCAATCCAGATACACTTCCATTTAGCTTTGGTCAGAGCAGCATTTTTTCACATTCTTGATGGAATCTGGTTTATTACAGCACTTGACCTCTCTTCCTTCTCAGGAGATGCTTAATTCTTGATATAAGGATGGAAATGCTTACCCACTTGGGGCACACTAAACTGACTTCTATTACAAAATGTGATTTATGAAATGAGAACCCTGGTTAAATGGATATTTTAGGGGCAGTGGGGTAGGCAGGTGAAGTTTGGATGTGGCAAAGCTATTAAAACAGTGTTAGCAACAGCATGCCCCACAAAAAACCCCTGACAGATTGAAAGATTGTATGCTGATTGTGATCTTTCATGAATGTATTCAGWTGTGTGCTTCTGCTGAAAATTCACTATAAAATACATTTAAGCAGCATGTTTTATATGCAATTTTGAATGCTTTTCTAAATTAAGGCTTTTTTCCCCCAGTTTCCTAAGATGGTATTTAATTATGTGAAATGTTTCCCATTTATTTACTAAAAGCTCATAGCTGCAGTGGGATGGTGGGATTTGCTACTGCTCCCAATCCAATTGTTCGTTCAACTCACTGAGAGCCAGATTCTGCCTGCCACTCACACAGGAGTGGGATGGAGGGTGGAGACATGAGCAGAGAAAGGAGGGCTGCCCAGTCAGACTTCTTTGTAGGAAACAAGAAACTTAAACACAGGAAGGAAGCATTCAATTCTGCTGCCCAAACTCTCAGGTCAATGAAATGGGTGGTAGCTGAGGAGAGGCCAGATCACCATGGCTGAGCAGCAGCAAGCAAATCAAAAGCTTTGAGAAGGAAGCTGGGCATGGTGACCACTACAGATCCCTTCCATCCTGAATAATCCTTCTGTTCAACACTCCTCTGTCTTTTCCTGGGAGGGCTCAGTTACAAACTGGGGTTTTTTTTTCATGAAAACACATCAAGTGCTGCAATGCACAAGAGTGTGGGAATAACACCTCCTCTCTCACACAGATGTGGCTGTAAACATGATTTGCACTGTGTGTTGATCTGACTCTTTCAGGCACAGGGATGTCCAAGGGATGTCAAGTAGGTAAGCAACCTCCAACACCTACTGCTGGCACCCTGTGGTTGCTTGTGTCCTACCCCTGCTTTAGATTTGTAGCCACTGTAGACACTCTATTAAAATATTCCTTTCCCTTGTAAGAGAATATTACTTGAGTCTGAAAAAAACAAACAAACCCCAAAACCCCATGCTCATGCTTCCTTGCATTTGGTGTGGCACAATTACACTGGAAGATCAATTTCACCTTTAATTTTAGTGATCTCCTGACTGGTTCCTGCACATCCTACATGCACAGAACACACTGAGAGAATGTTTACACCACTTGGAACCTGCAGCAAGCTGACAGTGCACATACAAAGTACTTCAATAAAATTATTAGCCTGTAAAACAGACAGGATAAAAAGAGCTTCCCTTAACAACAATTTGCCCCAGCACAAATATGTACGATTGGAACGAATTAAAAATGAATGATCAGGTAATTTTGATGCCCATGATCCATTTTATGACCTCACACATCTCACATGTCCTGTAGCCAAAGCTTTAGGWCTTCAGTTTGCTGGTAGTATTTACAAGCAGCAAGTATCAGTGTCTGTGCACYGGATCACTGAAAGCACGGTGTGCCTCAGGGCTGGGTGTGTGAAGCACTCGGGCAGGGCAGAGCTGACACCACCTCCCGTGATTAAGAGGCGGGGAATTTTGTCAGAGTTGTCATTTACCATGGAGGCACATTTAAGGCTCACTTACTGTCAGCCTTAAGCTTCAAATGATTTTATTAAGCTTTCCTSTTTGCAAAAAATATTTTTATTTGTGGGATTAAAGGAGCACTATCTCCTTTCCATGACATTCTTACAGCTTTAAGTTGTCCTTTTATGTGTCTTTAAATGTGTTCAGCCTCTCACAAATGAGATGCTTGTACAYTGGTCCACATCCTGATCTATCCAACATCCAGGTACAACCCAACCCAACCCAGGATGGGCTCAGCACCTCTGTCACAGCCACACTGGGCTCACCTGTGGGTTCTGCAACACAAAACCCACACCCCYGAGAGAGCTGCTCCTACCCAGGGATTCAAAGATGATTTGGAGCCTATGGACACAATTACTGCATTGAAATTTGGATTGGCAATTTCTGCAAGGGGAAAACATTGACTTTAATTGTTCCCAGTGTGTCTGGCTAAAGAATGATTATCTCTTTTTYTTCCTGTTGGGCATTTGTTTCAGCCGAAGATGGTGAAAGTCATTAYAGCAGTTAATTGTTAAACAAAGATAGGCACAGGCCCTGCACTGGGCTGAGCAGCACACAATGTTTAGCACTCCCTGTACTGCATCAGGAGCACAGTAGAAAGAAACTGGGGAAAAAAATTTCACCGGTAGTGAAAAAAAGGGATTACAAAGTTGATGAAACCAGAAAAWGTGGGGTTTGAAAGAAAAGACATAAGACAATGTGAAGGCATCTTTGTATCCAACGGCCCATCTTGTAGCCAAGCTCAAAATTGCATAAGAAAGGCAGTGATCTTGAGGGYTATTATTTTCAACACAATACAAAAGAAAGCCACAAGTGATACTTAGAGTACTTAGAATTGTTCTCAGCTTTGGAAACCAGAGTCTGAATCCACAGGATGAACTGTCTGAACTTTAAAAAAAAAAATCAAACATATAAGACAAACAAAATTTCTTCTCTTATAAATGAAAAAAAAAAAATCATTGAAAATGTCCTCATTATGCTCAAAGAAAACTTCCCCCAAAATCTCTTATCCTAAATAAACTGAGTGTTATTGCCATTATTATTGAGGAATTACTAAAAACAAAAATAAAACCAAATCATATGCTTAAATCTGTAGGACGTGTATACTGCGCACTCCTGGTAGCTTTATTTTTCATGAACATTATATATGCTGTTTGTTATTCCATTTCTTCAAGTTAATTAACTGACTAAATCTCTCCCTGCTTTGGTCAGACTGCATAAAATGCTAACGAACTGGAGCTTCACAAAGGGAGCTGGATGAATCACCAAYCCAGCCTTGCTTACTGCAATATAGATGAATTTTGGCCGTACACATAAAAAGTGACTACTTCAGAGAGAGAGAAAAACTTCAGTGAAAGAAGCCTGCTATGAATGTATAGATCTATCTTTTAACTGTTTCTTGAGTGATCTGTAKGAATATGGTATTCATTTTATTAACGTATATGCAAAAAAAAACCAGTGACCATTTATCAATTTTCAGTAGCTGTAACACAAAGGAAGAAAATGCTGTAAACCCACTGCACTTAAGCCCCAGCTTCTCTGCAGTTTGAGGGTGGTGTATAGCAGGGAAGCCTGGWTCATAAGGAAGGACTGAAAACACAACACCTATTAGACAATATGCACTAATTCTGTGAAGAGACTGAATTTCCCAAAGTCCTACAAGAGCATGTCACAAGCAAGAACTGTTAATAAAGAAGCACAAAACCTTTTACACTTGTTCATTGTCCCACCTCCCTCATCTGAATAACATCAGAGATTTCAGACCCCAGTGTTGTGGGTTGGGGTTGTTTGAATTGTTTCCTTGCTCCAGCACAGACATCAAGAAGAAAAAACCATAATATCCCATTCCAGCTAACACTTCAATTTGGGTCACAGTCAGAAACTTCAAAAAGCGTTTGTGTGTCTTTGCACCATAAAACCCCATTTTAAGGGCTCCCAGGTCATCCACATGCTTTTAAAAATCCCTCAGGTGAAATCTTRGTAACTCTGTTATTGACTGCAATGTGAACAGGATTCTACACCTTGTTTTATGGTGTCAGTTTTAGCTTTTCTGTTTTCATCCATAGCTTGACTGAAAAATGTCAATAACCCCCAAATTCTGACAGCTTCTTACTGACACTTCTATTGAATCTAAAGCTTTTTGAGTCTGAGTACCTAAACTGCCAAATGAAGGGAAAAAAGCCCCAAAAAACCAGAAAAAAGGACTTTACTCAATTGGAGAACGCAGTTGGCTTTGTTGAGTATCTGAAGACCACCACAGGTCAGAGGATTCTTGTTTCTTTGCTTTATCTCATTTTACAATAATGTGGTTTCAGATAAAAGAYACAGATTGTTTTGTCAGATGTGAAGAGGAAGAAAAGATATCTTTGGAAACAATAAGCTCATTGCATTATTTCAATAGGAGTAATGAAAGCATGTTGTGCCTACAACAAAGAGCTGGAATTGATACATTCCAATATATGAAAGATTTCAGGGCACATTAAATTCCCAGACTTAAAAGACTGRTGATATAGTATTGGAGATAAAATCAGGACAAATCCAGCATTTCATCTAAGCTCACTCACACCTGTTTGTACTTGTGGGCCTCTTTTGGTCTCTCATAAATCTCTCAGAGACAGGCATGTGTGATGCTTGTAGAACACATGCATCTGGGACGTTTAACTGGTAGAGCGTGGTCATGAGGAAAAATATAAATAAATGACTGGTCAAAAGGAATGATTTAACTTGAAAAACAGACAGCCTCCCTTCCTAGGCAAGCTCTTGGAGTTACAGGTCAGASTCTTAGTGGAAGACCTCTATTTCTCTTCAGTGTTAGATCAGGAGTGGCTTTCCTTCATTAAAATATTTCTTCTCATTACATTTAAGAAAAAGAGAACAAGAAAGAAAGGAAATAAGGTTCTTGACCTTGTACTTTCCAATTATTTTTTAAGAACTCAAGAAATCTCAGAGACTTGAGGGTAACACCTTTTATTCTTCCTTCAGCAGAGATAGATAAAAGCATGTGCACATTTASGAATATTTGGAGAAGAGAATTTGATTTGTAACTTGGTTGCAGCTCTCTAACAAGGTAAAGCTGTTGAATCCCTGCCTGTTCAAAACAGCTCAGAAGGGCAGGTAATTTTCAACAGTGTAATTGCYTGGATAAAGTGGTCTTCCTGTGAAATAAATCAGGGGGAGACAGTTTGGTCCATAAACAACTCAACAACGTGAGTTGCTCTTCCAGAGGATGTGGTGTGGAAGAACCCTTTCCTGGAAGGAGCAGGTTTATCAGCATTAGCAAAGGAGTTTACAAGCTTCTGTACCTCAGAGTGAGATGAAATTAACAGTTCCACTCACGATTAAGACAGCCTGTTTTACAAGACTAGTAAAATGTGACCAAGTACTCAAACAGATCAAAGGTCAGCCATTTGTTTTATTTTTCAACAGCCAAGAAAGAAAATTCCTCTTTCTCAAAGTGAAGTTATAAACATATTGGACGTAAAACTGATTCAGAAGCATTGTCTCAGAACCTGGGTCAGCTTATTGCCACTGTGTTTGTATTTTTAGCCAGGAAAATCAGATTTATTTTTTTTTAATCCTTCCGAGGAATTTGTGGGCTAATAATAGGCCTCCTCCCACTTTTATAACAACAATTTACAGAGAGACAGTAATTAAGCAATGTTTCTTCCAGGGACTGTAATAAAAGATAAAATATTTCAATGCCATGTTTTCTCATGCACAGTACCCTCCATGTCTGATACCCTCAAGTTTCATTAAAACCCTACTTCATGAGATAGCTCTGAGAGAACACCCAYCCTTACCAAGCTCTCATGCTCAGACAACCTTCTCAGAACCAGCAGCAGATCATGCGTGAGGCACAGCTGATTTCAGAAGAGAGGAGGAATTCATTGCTGGAATCGGAAAAAAATTGAGAGAAAGAAGTATTAGGAAAAGAATTACTGAAACAACTCCTGGTGTGGAGGCTCTTTTTTAAAAGCCTCTTTTTCTTGCTTGCACACATGTATAACCCACATGGCTGTTATCTCTGAATATCTCTTTCAAACCCGTGGAAACTGAAAAAAACCCTTGCTTTTGTTATGTTGACATTCCTGTTTATAGAAAGAGGTAAGTATTCAGCTGGTTCACTTATTTAGAGCCCCAAAGCAGAAATGCTTAAAATTCTGTTGCTCTCTGGCACAGAGGCTTTACATTAAAATGTGTGGATTTTTTGTTTTGCTTTTTTTTCTTTTAATTTGAGGAAATATATAATGGAGGCTGCTGGCCTGGCACCTGCTCTGTGATTTGCTGTGTGTCTGGTGGCCACAAGCATGTTTGAGCTCATACAAGTCTTCTGTCTCCAACCCCTAATTCTTGCCGAGGATCTGAAAAGATGGTACAAGGTTGCAACATGTAAGAGTAATTTCAAAGCCTGCCTGTAAAGCCAAATCCCATTTCCAGGAGCAGTTTGAACTGAAATCCCAATAAGCAGCGACAGATACAGGTGCTGACAATAACCATAGCTGCAGCAAGCTGCTCATTAAAGATCCTGACTCAAATAAACAGACCCCACTGGGCCTCATGGAAATCACTGTCTTGTGCCTCCATGTGCTCATTAGGCTCATCCTCAGCTTGCTCAGGCTCCTTGGCACTTTGCAGAACAGCTCCTCTCTCCTGGATACTGCAAAGGCTGTCGATCCCCCTTCTGTTCCAAGCACTGCTGCCTGTCTGCAAAGCAGATTTGGGGACTTGGAAGCGCACACTAAGAAGGGTGTGTCTGTGTAAATTTTTCATATTCCCCCAGCTGGCCCCAGWGCTATTGCAGAACAGGCACTTTGGAGTGCAAGGACAGGGATTTCCATTTACCTCTCCTCTGCTGATTCTTTTGGCAAGGTTCAGTGCAGCAGCAAAATGATAGAAATTCTGCTTCAAAGATAACGAACCAGTGCATGAAGCAAAATGTGAAGTGAGGCACTTTCCCCGTTCATTACTCAGGATATGAAATAACCAAGAGCAATAACAAGTTCCCTTGATTTGTATGGCAGGAATGCTGCAAAATTTGGACTGAAATTTCCTGCCTATGCGAGGAAATGCATTTGTGAGTATGTTAAATTTTGGTCTGAGACCAATGCACTGAGCTTGATCCAGAGCACTCTGAAATCAGCAGAAATGGAAAGAGTCCTGTGGCACTCGCTGAACTTTGGACCGAGTTTTTATGATCCATATTCTCTCTGCTGTTCCTCCCCCTGCAAAGTCAAAATGACCCCTGTTCCAGGACACGCTTCAAACCCCGTTAAAACTGMAGATTTAATTTGACTGAACAATTCTGAGAGCATAAAAGCATCCACCTTTGCCTGAGCCACCCTTCTAATGCAGGTACCACACTCAGCACCTTGCAAAGCACTTCGTGGAGCCACAAGAGCAGATGATGATCCCAGGGCCCTGCACATCATCGAGATAAAACGAGTGAATAATGCATGAGTATTTTGGGTATTCATTTGTATGCYTGATGGATATCTCAATTTAGCTGTCAGATATGATAATTTAAGCTACAGTTCTACCCAAAAGACTATGGCTATTCTTTTTTTTTTCATTATTAAACCAGAGATATAACACATACAGGAGTAAATACTGTAGTAGAGAAAACCTACAGAAACACAGAAGTAACAATCTAGAAAATAAACTTTCCATATATGACAAGTATTTGCAACCAATACTCARGCTGAAGTTACAAATAAAACATCTGAAGTGACTTCATACACTCTGTATTTACTGTACTTTAAAAGTACAATTCATATTGTAGAAATGTGTTTAATTTGATACACATGAATCTGTTACTGAATGGAAAGTAAATAAAATGAATCTGTTACTGAATGGAAAGTAAATAAAATACAAACTCAAAAAGTCAAAAAATAAACAAAATGGCTTTTCTTCTGTCAGCTTTCTCAAATAAATTTCAAAATGGGGGGGGTTGCATTTATCTGCCTAATTAGCTTAATTTATACAATTTACAACTTTAAAATCAAATTTACCTCACATATTCACATGCTTAAAAAGAAATAATGAAATAAAGTGAGAATCACARGTAACTTGTTCTGTTTTAATCTTTTCACTCCTGCACTGTTGCATATCCCTTACCTTAATACGGGTTTTCATGGTTATATTTCTGCCTACACCTGTGCAATCACACTCACAGGGATTTGGAGGCAAGCAGACACAAGAATTTCAATCTCCTAGATTAGAAATACAGTTCTYAAAATTAAGCCCTACACCTACCACCATGCAGATTTCTCTGCAGTCTTTAGGTACAGAAATCCAAAGTTCCTGTTCTTCCTACTTCATGCTGACACCATTTTTRTCTTTGATCTTAGCACAGATTAATTATAGGTTAGTCTACTTCAGAATTATTTTTTTAAATACATATTATTTTCTCACTAATATTTTATATTTACTCCCCCACATGCATGTTTTGCCCATGAAATTTGGTTTTTTGGTTTGTTTTTTGTTTTTTTTTTACTTGAGCTTTTTGCAGGTAAATGTTACAAATGCACAGAATACTCTGCATTTCATGAAAAGGAGAGAAAATAAACACCCCCCTCCCTGTTTTGCTCTTGCAAGCCTCCTTAATAGATTTACTGAGAAGGACAAGGCAGTCCATCTTGAAGGCTATAATGCTATTTCACTTTGACATCTGTTCTAAGGTAATGGTATCTATCATTAACAATGTCATTAGTGACCACTCTCAGTCCATTGTTCTCAGTGCCTCAGCTGGCTATAAAGATCTCATTTTAGACACTTAGCTCTGTGCATATGCCCTTTCATGACATGGTTCTCTGGGAAAAAAATGCTTTATGACTACTCATACTGTAATAATTCATTTCCATTTAAAAATACACCATGTGGGATTTSAAATGAGGGAGAAGGATAAAAAATTACAAGTTTTCTGACCATTTGTCGACATAATACTCAGCATTTTCTAATTAAGCTGTAGTGGCCAACCACTAGATGTACAAAACAGGAAATCAAAGGGAATAGCTGAAAACCTGTAAGCTGTTTTAAGTGAAGCTCTGTGTTTATCCTTCTGTGTTAACTGGTTTTAAACAYGCCTAAGGTTTATTCACTAAGAATGAAAATGAGGTTATGCCCACCACACCCCCCAAATATGCATCATCAGCTCTATACCATCACCCAGAATTTGCACATTATCCAATTATGAGTCTTACATTACTTAATAACTAAATTCTGCTGCATTATCTGTGTGAATATATCCAAACAAGCCTTTATCATCATTAGCAAAGCTTCCTGTCCTCACAGAGATTTAAAGCAGAATCATCAAAGACACGCTGTTCAGTATTTCACCTCCACCTGGAAACTCTGAGACTAACCTAACTGAACATTCTGGACTTCAACCTATGTTCCCTGATTCTCAGTGCTGTGGTTTTGATCTGGCCCCATYCTTTCTCTCCCTGACAGTGCAGAGGCAAATCCTGGCCCTCTCTGCAAGCCTCTGAAGGCAAAGGTAYCTCACCATGCAGGAGGTCTCAAAYCATTCYATCAGCAGCCCAAACTCRGGCTGCCAGAGGAACATCCACCTRTCTCCTAGATGCTGCTACTTTTGGGAGCACAGCACCTCACCTTCCCTTTCATTTCATCACAATAATGTTGGGAAATGGTTTCAAAACTGTTTGTAGAAGTTATTTTTTTGTCATTCTTCTCTCCTGACGAAAGGTGGAGAGCCAAAGGTGGTCAGCCAAATTTGAAAGAGAAGATGAACTACACAGATGATATGAGATCACCACAAGCAAATGAGGCATCAGCTGGAACACCTTACACTAGGAGCTGCTGATGACAAAGAGCCAAAATGAACATTTTCTATATTTATATTTTGACAGAGAAAATTTAGAAGGGTAGCAAAGGCTAATGAAAAAAATAAGCTGACTTGGCATGCAAGTCAGCTTCTTTTCCACAGATTACTGGAAATTTTAGAGCATACTTAGTCAAAACAGGAAAAGGACCATATATCTTAAAACTAATAAAAAATGACAGCAAGTTTGATGATATTTGTACACCAACAAAGAATAATGTCCTTGATATTCTGAGCTCAAGGGATTTCCTTAAAACATAAAAACCATGGAGGAGGAACTCCAGGCTACATCAGTACAAATTTTGCTTGTCGGTCCAATGGGAGTTGATTTTAACCCAACAATATGAATTTAAAATGATGGAACTAGAMAATTACTGACACAAATCCATACACTTATCCTGGTAGTTACTTGCCCTGTTAGACATTGGTAGCCCAGTGAAGCTGTAATTTTGCTAYGCCTCCATGCCTATATGTCCATTCTGCTGTGGGCCTAAACTGGGGCTTATTAAAGCTTAATGGGACCTCTGCACTGGCTTCATTGCACTTTGTACAAGGCACATTAAATAGGAAACCTGAGTCAGCAACAGAATTTGAGCAAAACCCATAAAACTGGTTGCTGTTTGGAGATAAAAATTTTTGCTATGTGCTGCCTGTGTGCAGTCAAAACAGTTGGGCTGATCATCTCAACATCTCTAATTTTCGTTTTCTGATACCTGATTGTTGAAACCAGCTTGTGAGTGTATACACAAAGAAGCATTTTTTTGTTTTCTTGCATTAATGTTTCTGCCAATATTTTAAACAAATAATTGATGTAAAAGAGAGCATTTCAGAAATTATTAATGAAAAATAATATCAGTCATCCAGTATCCTTCTTGCTGCTTTTGTTACTCTTCCTTSCAAAATTCAGTTCATTCTGAACCACCACTTTGTTAATATCAGTTGTTCCTACAGCAGCAGAGCATAATCCTGCAGATGGGTTGTACAGGAAGYGAGGGGAGGAAATTCATTATCTGCTGTGCTTTGCAGGTGCTCAGTTTAGAACCAGCACTGAGTTAATTTTGATGGATAAATGGGCCAGACAGCGTTGACCAGATGGCTATTCTGAGATTTTGGGTGCATCTTGCCATATCTTTTTTTTTTTTACAGTTAAGCACAGCAAGAACACGACAAGGTCTTTAAATCCTGAGAGCCCAAATTTTATGAGAGCACAAATTACAACATGGAAACAAATGGGGTGAGGTAAATGAAGATAAAAGCCCATGTTGAAAAAAATTCTTTGCCCTGATGTGGTTTACAGGGCACACCCCTGATAAATTGTTTTTCATTCAGCATCWTAGATTGACTTCCTGGATGGCAACMAGTTCTGCAAAATCCCCTTTGGATCTTTAAGAAGGGTTTTATTTKTTCTGTCATGCCTGAGGCCAGTCAAATGCCCACGCCTTGTTTTTCTCAGTGGTCTCCTTGCCACTTTCCACTGTCCTTAAGCTGCTCTTTGTTTTCCTGCTTATTCCTGCAAGCTTCCCAGGCACACAAAGTTGCACCTGGCACACAGGCAAACAAGAAGTGTACTCAACATCAGACAGCCCCAGGTGTTAACGTGACTCTTTCCATATGCAACTCTCTACAAAGGCTCAACTCTTAGGATTCTGCAAATGGAACTTACCACATGCTTCATTCAGCAGCAATGGATTTGGAGAGGGAAAGATGAAAAATTCCACTGAATTGATCTGGAGCAGTTCTTTGCCAGCTTGAACTCACACTAAAATGAAAAGAATAGCAAATTTGGAAAGACAGGAAGTATAGCTCATGTTTCCAGATCCTCCTTGCAATCTCACTGCTGGGGACAGACAGGCATGGGAAAAGAATCTGCTCTGGGGTTTCAAGATGAGCACAATCCCAGCAGCACACACACTTGGTCCTGGCCTCCTCCAGGCAGGATGTGCTCCTGGAGCAACCACAAGAGCAGGCTCTATGGCCAGCCTTCATCAGGGCAATTAATAGAGCAAAATTTATTCCCTTCCACTCACTGAATCTGTAAATCCCTTATTTTTAAGAATTTCAGAAGAGAGGAGCAGGTGGAATATCCTGATCCTGGTTTCTGACAGCTGATGGCTCATTAATTAGRAATTTAGGATCTGCATCCAAAGCACCACAAAGTAAGGCAGTCATGCCAATATGTGCATGTGGCTGAGGAGCTCTGCACCCTCACACAGACACATCAACACAATGTTAGCATTTTTCTTGCTCAAGTTTTGATCCATTTGGGAGCAAGAAATTATCAKAAAAGTACAGGAAAGTTACAGGAAAGTTATGCTTCAGCTGAATAGTTTCAAAGTTTGCATAGACTAGATAATATTGTTGACATGTTCAGTTGCTTATTCAAACTTTTTGTTGGTTATCCGAGTTTTCCCTCTGAACCAGGGCTGATTGCATACTTCAAAATGGTGTTTGCAAACATTCTTCAGCATTCTGAGCAGCTGCTCCATTCATTCATGTTTTTTGCTGCTTTTTATTTACTATTCATGAACATCTGGACTATTAAGCTTCTGTTTGCATAAATGGCTGAAGRATTGCTGTTTCCTATATTAATACCTGTATAGCTTTCACGAAGAGTTAAGCATTCACAGAAAYACAAAATTTATAAGCATTTGTGATAGGATTTTTTCTGCTGGATATTTTACTTGTCCAACTGGGAAGTAAAATAAAAGCACGTGGTTTGAGTGGAAAATAGGAAATAATGAGTATTTCATGGATATCATATTTATTAGCACAACGTTTTATTAAAATTCTAACTAAGAACAAATTACCWGCCTAAGGAGCAGCAGAAAAAGAGTTAAATCTTGGGAGTTCATTCATGGGAATATATTTCATATTTCTGTAATGACAAACTTTTGAGGTCTGCCTTCTGCTAGCTAACTGTGAACTTTGGTGTCTTTGAAGTATTGATAACTTCCCTCTGGGATTTATTTGTGTCTGTTCCAGGGTTTATATCCTGATGGGTGCCAGATGACAGACTCCTCCGCATTTCGGTAGGTACTTAGAGAATAAGATGTCTTTTACAACTTCCTTTTCTTTTCTGCCCTACTCATCATTTTCCACCCTGCCTCTGAGCAGCTGTCATATGTTCCTCCCAGCTTTGTAAGCAATRAGGGGGAACGTGGGCGAGCTTACAAGATTTGCACACCCATAACTTTCAGGTTCTTCTACCTAATGGCTTCTGTTTTCCTGGGGTTTTAAAATTATTTTTTGTACTTTTTCTTCAACTTTTCCGTACTACAGCATGAAAATACACAAAACCTAAAGGTTCTAAATTGCTTTTTGAAATTGGGGACATTTAAACTGTTCTTAACATATGGTGGACACTCCTGGTACGCTAAGCTATGTCTTACCTATGGTCCATGAAAAGAGATGAATAATAACACTGCTTAAGAGGAACATACCCATAAACCTATGCATTTAACCTCAGCTTTCTCTCAGAAGCAAATATCTGTATCACTGACCTATAGTCAATGTCCTTTTTCTGATAATATTAACATTTTTAATATTAGTATTTTTTTAAAAACTCCAAAAGTCTTATCCAGAATACACAACTGAGGGAGAAAGAGACAGAGAAAAGAGTCTCAGCCACCTTCCTTCCATCCAAACATTTTAATGCCTGGAACTGCAGTTAAACCCCTCCCCAGAAAGGCGATGGCCAGACTGAGGTTGGAGTCCCTCAGCTGAATTTGTCACACTCAGCACACTCATCCCAACAGACAGAGACACCCCAGCAAAGCACAGCTCAGTCCCTGGAGAAGCCAGGAGATTTCTCTTTTGGCTCCTGTGGCTGAATGCCTGGTCACATACAAGCCACCAGTGTTTACACACAGCGCATGGAAACCCCTGGGAAATGAGGGTTGTGGGGCCTGTGTTAAGTTTTTCTGAAGTGAAATATTTACTAAAGTTACAGTGAGAGTCATTTCCAGCGCAGTGCAGTGCTGAGAGGTTTGTTGTGCTGCCCAGAGCCATGGTAACCAGGTACTTTCATGTACAGAGAGAACTTGCATATGAAATTAAACATTCAAGCWCTCCTTGCACTACTGTGTGCAGGTTTTTTGGCATCAGACATTCCCATTACTCTTGGGAGGGTAATATTTTCAGAAGAGACCCTCAAGCATAGTTCTGACTGGGAACTGGAGTTAGAATAATACAAAATTTGGAATTGCTAAATGTATACCTCTATCTAAATGTGCTGTTCATTCAACTCCATTCAGCAATATGCAGTTTAATTTGAAATAATTATTTTCTAATGCTCTGAAAAAYGTAATTGAGATAGAAGCAGGAAGCATCCAAGTCTTGCAGATAATAATAACAGTAATAACTAAAATACTAAAGAAATGCTTTGTATGTGAATATTTTTATATCTTAATCTCTGTTTGGTAATCTGTAGGTTTTTATATTTAGCAAACATTCAGATTCTCAAGATCCTTTGAAACATCTTCTCTGATGGCAAATTTTAACACATTTTATGCTAGGTTATACTTATATCTGGTTGTTGCATTTTAGAACCTATAGAGGCATAATGCACATATAGAGGCATAATGCACATTGTTACAGCCTCTATAGACAAATCATACTCACAAATTCAGATAAGCTTAGGTTCAAATTGTCTACACTTATTGCTAGGTTTTGCAAGAAAATGTGACTTAAAAGGAGTAAGTTTTTATACCACAAAACAAACAAACAAACAAACAAACAAACAACAACAACAAAAAAAAAAAAACGGACTGGTGATAGATAAATCTTCACCCTGACAACATTAACCAGAGACATCCTAATGCCATGGTAACTCTGTATATCTTTATTTGTGATTTATCATATCATCTTCAATATTTGATGGATGCATTCAAATTAATGATCAGCTGTGATGAAGACTACAAAAAATATGCATTTTGAACTGCCACTGGTAAAACATGTGATTACATGATGCTTCTATGGCTTTCTCATATTTTACTTGTATCTCCTTGAATTTAAATATAGCAATTTCAAAATCACACTGAATTTCCCAAAAAGTTCCATAAAGATATTTGGTGTTGTTACACAATTAATATTAATTTGTTCCTATGAAGTGTGAAATAGGCCAAAGAGATGGCAACAACAAGTACTTTTATTTTTTGTTAACAAGCATTAATTAGTTTTTCTGTAATTATTTTTTAATGTTATTTTTAACTATTTGGGAGACAAATGTTGACAGCTATTACGCTGTCTACTCAAAGCTGTGGAAATTGTTTATCAAACCTGCAGCTAAACATGCACCATTAATATTTGTGATGAYGATAATTTTAGGAAGGAACTTCTCTTTGGAGAAATCAGAAACCCTCTGAAACACTAACAACAAGCAAGATCAACAGACTCCATAGTCCAGTATAATATTTAGTATATAACTGTGTGCTCTGAGCTGTCTGTGCAGAGTGAGTGCTGCCTCTCCCTGGAGTCTCACAGCACCGCCCTGCTGTGCCTGAAGCCCCCGGCCAAATTCCTACTGCACTCAACAGGAGCAGGAAACTTCCCTCAATCTTTGTCCATCATGAGGACAGCCACCAYTGAAGGGCCACRTTCCTGGGTCTGCTCTGATTTTATYCRGGCTGGACTCTGATAGRCAAGTGCCCMCTGGAGCCATTAAGGTCAGATCTYTGYAGGTACCTCCAGCTCCTATTTAGTTTAATTCCTGAAGCAGTGGTGAAAAGGTGCTGCACTTCCACCACAGGCACTGATTTGCTCACTTGCACCTTTGCCCCATTTTGCAATAAGGAAATTTTTTCTGAGTTAAATTCTCAGGGTTTTCTGTATAAAAGTGCTCTGATTATATATTTTGTCTCATCTAACACACAGAGCTAAGCATCGATAATAAAACAATAAGCCTTATTTTAAACCTGTTTTCAAAATAACTAAATTTTTCTCTGAAATCCACTTACTCCWTTGATAATTAGTTTTTGACAATTCATTGCTGTTTGCTTTCACACAAAGAAAGCACAAATATATAGATAGCAGAGATGGTAAGAAATGCTAAGTTTATCTAATCCATTTCTTGACTGTCATTTTCAAGATAATATTTTTATCAGAAATATACAGATAAGAGATACAAATGCCCATTTTTTCCATTAAGGCTTTTGCAGTATTTTTCCATGAGCTGATCACTCACTGCCGACATTTTTTTCCCCAGTATAAATTATTCTTTTTTTGATTTCATTCTATCCCCACTTTTCAGACTGTTAAATCCCTAAATTTTTTTTTCCTAAAAAATTACTTGTTTTCTTTCTGATATTTAAATACTACTTTTCAAATGCTACAAAAAATTASGTTCATTGAAAATAAAACATACTGAAAAACATATACATATATTCTACATATATTCTGAAGAGAAAACCATCAGGATCTGCATCATTCTCTTTCCAGGTAACATTGCCTTGCAAAATCAGGAGTGGTTTTGTTGCTTGCTGCTACCTAACAGCTTATTAGAGCTGACAACTCACATATGGGTGACCTGGTGATTCACTTCACTTCTTCTGTTAGGTGTAGAAAAGGCAGGGAAGCAGTGCTGAATAGAGTACATGTGAATAATGGTGCTGGGGAAATGTGGTATTTCACTTGAATGTCAAGCGTTGTATCTTCAAGCATGTTCATATTTTTTAACGAATTAAGAGTGCATCCTTTAAAGGAATGATGAATGTACATCATAAATTGGACAAAGGAAGAAGAATGTAAAGTCTGCAATTAATTACTCAAATGTGAAATTAAAAAATTATCTTTTCATTGAAACTTTGTTATATAAATTTCAGCAYAAACACAGCATTCCTCTCTACCCTGCAACAAATGCTTTTCCTTAATAAAACTTGACTTTGGCAAGGATCAGTTGACTAATTTGTTCTCCAGCATCCCTGGCTTGAAATCAGAAGAAGACTAATGATGCAGTCAGTAGATACTTCTCAGTTTGTACAGGTTTACCCAAGGCATTGGACATCTGTTTATGAGAGATCACGCTGAGAAAATGCCTACATAGTGTCATCTTTCATCTTAACAAGTAGTGGAAATAACAATTAACATCCTTGATTTATGGATTTTTYCCTCAGATTTTTGTGTAGTCTGTCAGCTATTATTTTCTTTATTAGCCAGAAAGGATACTGTTCACTGTTAATTATCTTTGCTCTTGTGCTTTGAATTTGTACCTTATTCTGACTTGTATGACAGTSCTGTAGTACAGATAACAAAAAGCACTGCTCCATGAAAAACTAAAATGTTTTCATAGACAGTTGATAAAAAAGGACTTGGACAAAAATCTGGAAAATTTTATGGTCCAGATTGTTTTCTGAAATTGGTCTACATTTTCCTTAGGTCAAAGATTTCATGGCTTTTAGTTTGTATATTTGACATTTCTTTGACAAATGAAGTTGGCAGAGAACTGAGAAAACAAAACACTGGAAAACCATATGGCTGTTGTGAACTTTGTTGATGCAAAAGTAGCTCAATAGGAAATGAAAACTTGCATTTTGCTTTCCTTTCAGTTCCTAAGAGTTTCTAAGCCACTCATCCATTGTCTGTAAAATATAGCAATGACCATGTCAGCACTCMTCATTATCCTGATAAGGATGAAGGTTTTGTGTGTATTTATGAGGTATTTTGGGAAGGCACACATTTCAGCCCATCAATAGCTATTTCTTCTTGCAAAAAGAAAAAAAAAAAAAAAAAAAAAAAAGAAAAAAAAAAAAAAGGAATGTTCCTATGTATAGTCTGAATGCCTAAATCTTTGCCTCCTGTTTTCATTAATACAGGTATTTGGTATTTCCCAAAAGGTAGCACAGTTTGGGCCCCTTTGGCAGGTATGCAGCATACCCTGCACACGGTTCCATTGTTTCATTCTTTCAAAATGCAGAATATTTAACTCACAGACCAYCTGAGCTTCTCCTTGGTTTTCTGTTGCCAGATACTAAAATGGATATTAATAAATAGATAAATTAATAAATAATTAAATTCTACTCCACTATAAGATTATTTCACTGAAAGTAACAGGATCTAACATTTTACTGATAATCMTGAGGAGGAAGAACAAAATGATGGACTTTATATTTCCACTCATGTGGTCTGTATTTCTTTTCACCTGTTCATTTATAGTTGAAAAGAAATACAGACCACATGAGTATAGGAAATACAGCCTAAGTGATGGCCTTAATTCTGTGAGTGAACATGAGAACATAAAAACAGCCTGCAGCCTGTAACTGTTTTAGACCCTGCTTTTGTATCTTTTTGTGAATATTTC